>RJWJ010002599.1:0-98301 GCA_004363605.1 Indri indri | reverse complement strand
TTTTTTTCTATACCAAAGTAACTTTTCCTGCAGTCCCCTGAGAGTTGGGGTTCCTGGTGATTTATTTTGGGGTCACTTTGACACTGAGAGTATCCAAGTGCAAGCATTATTGAAAAAAATTCTTCCATTAGATTCCTTAATCTGTTCATTTATCCAAATTTTTTTTAAACTACAGCTCAAGTTTTTCAGATTTGTAAAAGGCCAGAAGTAGAAGAAGCTTATGTTATCAGTTTACTTTTCAGTGAGTTTATCTTCTGTTAAGATTTGGCCTGATAATTCTTTAGAAATTTATCAGCTTAGGAGCATTTATAATTTTATTCGATTCTATTAAACATGTTAATTGTTTGTGGTAAATAGGTTTATTTTAATACATGGCGAGCTATATGACAGAAAAATGAAAATGCCACCCTGACTTGAAAGCAGCCCAGACATTAGAGGGAATGGATGGTCCATAACAGCATCACCCTAGCTTGCATTTGGCACAGACTATTATGCAAATAAAACGTTAGTCATCATTCATTCATTCACCATGGAACACTAAGTTTCTCCTGTGTTGGGATACAGATAAAAATAAGGCAATTCTTTCACTTTTACAAGCTTACTTTCTCATGTATCAAGCATGCAATAAATAAGAAAAATAATAAATATATATTATAATATCAAATAGTGAAGATGACATAATGACAAAATAGCAAAGAAAAGACCAAAACAAGAGGCAAGTAAGCAGTGAATGGAAGTGCAGATTATGGGAACCTTGTATGACACAGTAAAGATTTTGAAATTTATTCAAATACTAGTCTGTTTTAGGTAAAGGAGTGGTGGCATATGATTAGCACTTTAAAAAAAAAACTACTCTAGAATTTGTGTGGAGAACAAATTTTGAGGGAAAAGGATTGGAAAGAAGGGCTGCCAGTGTGCTAGTTAGTGAACTAGCACCTCTTGTGCTAGTTATCCTGGTTGGAGCTGGAGCCCATTCTTCGAAGTGAAATATCACAAGAACAGAGAAACAAGCACCACGTGTGCTCACTATCAAATTGGTACTAACTGATCAACACTTAGGTGCACACATGGAAGTAATATTCATTAGGTGCAGGGCAAATGGGAGGGTAAATTCATAACTATTAGATGTGGAGGGGATGGGTAAATTCATAACTATTGGATGCAGAGCACACATGATGATATCAAAAGAAATTAGGAAATATTTTGAATTGAATGACACTGAAAACATACCCTTTAAACTTTGTGGCATGCAGCAAAAACAGGGAAATATATGGCTTTAAATGATTGCTATAGAAAAGAGGAAAGATTTAAAATTAGTCATCTAAACTTCTGCCTCGAGAAGTTAGGAAAGGAAGATTCTTAACATAAATTCTTGTATATTAACTCCCAATACTTGTTAAGCAGGAATTGGTATTATTTTGTTACCGTATTTCTCCAATTTTTTGGTTTTAGTTATTTCATGTCTTGTTATTCTTATTTATTGATTCAATAATATTTGAGCCTCAGTGCTAGGTGCAGGAGATCAATAGCACATACAGATACGGGGGTTCCAGATGTCACAGACTAGAGTCTAGGTGGAGAGACAGATTTTGATAGCATAGCAATAAGTCCTAAACACATTGAATAATTAAAAGAAAGGAATATCAAAATTTTCCTGTTCGATCTTATAAAAAAGTGATAAGGAGAAAATGTAAACTTGACTACAAGGAGTAATCTTATATCATATATAGCATCTATGATATATAATATCTAAACCAATTTATACATATAAAAGCTATAATAAAGTTAAAATAATTATGTATAAATAACATGTGATAGTTAAATTAATTTATACATGTATATTTATTTACCGTATAAGATGGTAATTTTGCATAGAGGTATATGTGTACTATATATGTGCTTTAATATATAAAATAATATTATATACAAATACATGTGCATTATGTTTTTATATATAGATATATATAACATCAACTTAGCCTAAATTGTGAGATTTACTATGATGTTCAGCTTTATCTTTGTATAAATATTTCTAGTATAAACATCCATTTCTACCTTTTCCCAAAATGAAATATTTAATACCCAAACCTCAACAATTGCCTGAATCTTAATGAGGTTATTTTATCCAGTATCTCAAGGCACTGCCTCCTGTTTCTTTTGTCATTATTACACGGCTCAATTGCTGCTTTTATTGTCATTTATTTTAGAACCAGCTGCTGGAGCATATGTTATCTACATTCAGAAGGTGCCCTACACATTTTCACCCACAGATGTCAACACCAAGATGTCACCCATGTGTGTAAATACATAAATAAATGTAAACGTTTGGCACAACAAGCTGACCTTAAAGCACCCATACCGCCTTGTATCTTTTGCAGCTATCTCGTTCATCATACACTCCAATACATGCCTGCCTTTTTTCTTTAACTCTTTTAAAATGTAGGCACTTCAGGGATGCTATTCTTTCTTACTTGCTGACTTTATTTCTTAGTTCATCCTTTTTTAAGTTCTTAAGAATGTCAACCTGTGGAGATATTTGGGATCTTGAGAGAGCCACCAACCTCTCCGAGTCCCAGACTCCTCAGCCTGTAATATGAGGATAAAGCTATTTACTTTGAGGGGATATTTTAAGAATTAAATGAAATAATGTATGTTAAGCACTTAGCGTAGTACTCAACATTATGGTCCATGGTACCTTGATCTGGCTTTCATATTTCAATGTGTCACTGCTTCTAGACTTCCAAATTGTGTCTCTCCTCTCTTGGCTGCTTCATGGAACTGTCTATAATATTTCAGCTATTCTTCATTAAGAATTTTTTTGATGACCTAACTTTTGTTCTTTACTTTTGAAGCTTTTAAAATTTTCCCTCTGAGATGTTGGCTTGCATAAATATTGCCACAAAAAAAAAAAATACCATTCTGAACCTGATTATTTTCTTCTTGGGCATACATTAGTGTTTCCTTAATTTATTGACTTTGCACCTGGACTTATTATCTTGTTTTGTTAGAGTAAGGGCTAAATAAGGTGATGACCAGGGGTTCATTCCCTATTTGGGCCAGCTGGGGTTACACCAAAGACACATTTCTTTCATAGTTACAGATGTGCCCCTAATCCTGGCCATCTGCTTAGCAAATAAGCAGAAGGGTCGTGGTAAGTAACAGTGGGCTGTATTATAAAACCTAGTCCCAGAGCTAAGTGCTGTGTCTCACCAATCACAACATCATCATATTTAAAGACTACACACAGCTGAGCAGATGTCTTGGTTGTGATCCAGGAACAAAACCAATGGGAGGAGGGAGAGTGAGAAATATGAAAGCCTTAGAAGTGGCATCCAAGGGGGACCCTGAATATACTTATTTAGATATACTTTTTATTTTAAATTACTTTAAAGGACTAAAAGACTAAGCAACTTTTATCTTTAGTGACTTTTCAGGTGATCCTCTGTAAGAGGTTCAAGTGAACATCTATTTGATATTTTTATCCTTAAGCCAATTTCATACTGTGGAATACATACATACATATATAGATAGATAGATGGATAGATAGATATAGATAGATAGATAGATATAGATAGATAGGTAGATAGATAGATATGGCAACACTTAAGTTTGCAGATAAAATCTGTATGGTATACTCTTGGTTACAGTTTGTCATCATTTGTCTCTCTTGATATATTTTTTTTAACTAGAAGATCTTAAATAAAATTTTCATTCAATTAAGGAATTTGAATTATAGCCATGAAAGGGATGGAATTTGGCAAACAGGCAAAAAGTTCAAGAGACCTCCCACATCTCCTCACCTTCTGAATTCTAATTAGGCAAACATAAATTGGGTTCTGTGTCAGAGCACTAGCCCAGAAGATGAAGCTGTACCATTAAAATCAGAAGGCACAAACGTCAGCAGAACTTTGAAACACTGAGGTTTCTAATAAAAAAATCTTCATTAAAGAAATGGTGCTTTTTATATTGCTCTATTTTTATTCCCTGTCAAAGAAAATGATGAGAATCTCTGTTTTTTCAAAAAGAGAAAACAAAGGTGTTCATAGATGCACTGTGTATATATATATATGACATTTTATTTTGTGGGGACAGTTTGATCAAGTTACCAGCTTATTACTTTTAAAATACTAATGAGATTTTTCCACACAGAGGACAGCTGCCTTTACCTGTGAATACAGAAATGCTTCATTTATCAAAGTATTTGCTCCAAATGCTTACCTTTCTGGGTTTTTTTTTTTTTTTTCTTTACATATAAGGCACATACTACTTTCAGCATTCAACCATTAAATCAACAGTCAAGGGACCTTTTGGGCTTCTAAGTACTAACCAGGCCCAACCCTGCCTAACTTCCGAGATCCAGCACATTCAGGGTACTAAGGCTGCAGACTCAAGGGACCTTTGGGGAATGATATGCCATGTCTTCACTTACTCACTCTAATGTAAGATTTTGTGAGTTATCAATGTAGTTTAATAGTTAGGAGATCTAGTCATACAATGTAAATATTGCATATAAGCAAATATGACTTAAAATAATTGTTTATGAAGGTTTTTTAAATTGAGAATAAAGAGTGTTTACATTCCTTGATTTTGCTTTTCTTAGTAAAATTTGCAGGAGAAAAATCACCTCTCACGGGAATCATGACAAGTCGTATTTCTCTGCTCTGTTATTCCTGGGACAGCTGATAGAAGCAGAGGCTTTCAAAAAGAAACGTGGCTTTGTGTTTGCTGGAAGCAGGGACTGTTGTATTTCATCTTCACACCCTCTGTGCCTGGTACATAGAGGTATTCAATAATGACTGTTTAATGAACAAATCTAGCTTGGAGATATCCTTTTCAGACATGGTTGTATTGAGGCATGGTTGTATTGAATCATATTCTTCTCCCAATTTACTGTGAGCCTATCTTTGTAGCCTCACTTCCATAAAAGTATGAATGAAGCCAATTGTCAGGCCTACACTTTACAGAACATTCTTAATCTGACCCAATGTCTGATCAAGTGTCAAAGTTCATGCATATGTCTTTAATTAGAAATGGAGACTATTAACCTTCAAGATATGCTGAAAATAAACCATAACTCTCATATGTCTAGTACTTATGAAAATTCTAAATGTAAAAAGGTATTCAGGAAAGATGGCCTAAAATAGACATATCTTTTATTTGCGATATATTAAATTTTATTTTTGATCAAAACAGATAATTAAAGGAATTTTCTCATAGTTTTTGTCCTAATATCAAGAAAACTAAAATCCTTAAAAATTAAATTCACACCTAATGGGTATAATGCATACTATCTGGGGGATGGGCATGCTTATAACTTTGACTCAAACAGTACAAAAGCAATTTATGTAACCAAAACTTTTGTACCCCCAAAATATTCTGAAATAAAAATTTAAAATAATCTTAACAGTATTATAAATTTTTTAGCTGTACCTTCCTACTAGTTTTATCCCAGGTTTTAGTACATTTCTTATTCAGATTACTTCCAAAAGAATAAGAAAAGATGCTTTTATCTTTTTATATTATACACAAATCTTTTAACATATCTCAGATCCTATAGGGGATATGTTTATAGTCATAAATATGTTTATGTAATTTATAAGTTTTCTTCTTTGCTTCCTCCTATATATAGTACAGTGCCTAGCCCATAAGTGTCCAATAAATGGTTTATAGTAGAACTGAACAAATTGAGCAACTCTATGTCTGAAAGTAGAATTGAAAGGCAATTGAAGTGATGGAAATGCTTATTTGAAGACTACAGTAAATAAATGAAGGCCACAGTTCAGAAACTCTTACATTAAATATGAGCCAATGGTCAAAAAGGACAGGTAGGAGTAATTTAATTAGTTTGTACCATCTCATTTTGAAGTGAAACGAGGGAAACAAATTTACTAAATTAGCCATATCTTTCTTTTGATGCAAAGGAAAGTTGAAATAAAAAAGCTCATTTTTGTTTGGGAGACAAAAATAAGCAAATTAATTTATGAATTCTGGAGGAACAAATTAGTTGAGCACAGGTTATATTGTAAAATATTCTGGTGAAATTTTTATTTAGCTGTAAGTTCTTCCATACTTGGTGATGATGTATTGTTTATATATAATAGTTTGACTTTGTGTCATAAATGATAACTATATGAGACATGCTTCACTAATAAAACCAAATTAAAGGAAAAGGAGATTTTCCAGTTTCAATGGAACCCTCTTAGGATCCAGAGCTAGAACAAGGAAGTTTCCAGATCAAAACTGTATAAAATTTATTGTGCAATTTTTAATATGTTCAACATTTCTATTGATGTTCAGAAGAAAATTCTTTAAACTGAAAATATATGACCTTTCTTTAATACATATAAGTCTACTGTATAAACTAGAGAAATCCTTAATTTTTTCCAGTTATTCATAAAGAAATAAATTGATAAGTGTGATCATCCTACTTAATTTAAGGTTAATATTTTGAGGCATAGACAAAGAAGGAAGGGAAATGTTTGTTTGACAGAATCCAGGATCTACTTACAAAACTTCAGAGCTATGTCACATAGTGGTACAAAGCAGTTATAAAGGGAAAAAGAAACAAATGTTCCCTTGAGACTTTTTCAACTTTTACATGGTAATTAAGTAGTTCTTGTATAATAGTATGAATAAAGAATCTGAATCCATGGAGTTGCATCAGAGTGTACCATATTATCACAAGCATTTGTTAATATTTAAAAAGTCAATACATTCAGTAAACATTCCATTATGAAATTGAAATGATCCTTTCTTTATAAAGCTTCCTTTTATCTCACAGTCTCTTGGAAGGATCAGAATTAGGATGTGTCCAACATCTTTTTCCAATGGAGTGTTATTATTAATATTCAAATGGTTAGTATGATGCTACTGAGAACTCTACCACAGGTTTGAGTTTCCTTTGAGTCAGCCAGATTTTCTCCAAAGTAACTAAACACAGTCTCTGTCCCCATCTAAGAACACATAGTCTCTGTCATGGAGGTCTTATATAGCATTAAAACCAAAAATAATGTTATACTATAATGAAATACTATAATAAATGATCACCACAGTCAAATTATTTGCTTCATCATTTGAATTTTTATACCTGTTTTGTAGACGAAATTGAGACTTACAGGTCAAGCAAATCACTCGATGTTACAGAGCCAATGTCAGAATCAGGATTTGAACCAAGTTTGTAAACTCCAGTGTCCATGCAAATAAGCTTTATGCCTGTGCTTCTCTTACTTAAAAGTTTGCAGATATATTCTCATGGGCTTGAGAATTCTACTTGAGTAAACATGCGTGGTTGCCATTTGTTCAGCATTTTCTCACGAGAAAAGCAACAAATGGCCCACATCTAACATGTATTAATATGAATTATTTTGCATTCAATTGTTTTCAAAGTATTCATTGATCAGAATGTGCCATTCGCTCTGATAGGCACTGGGATAGAGCAGAAATTAAGAACACAACAATACCTGTCTCATGGAGTATGTATTTTGGTGAGGTAAGACAGACAATAAGCAATAAATAAATAAAAATGCATAAAATATAAGATAATGATAAATTATTAAAAAACAAAACAGGGCATAGGGAGGAAACAAGGAGATCCAAGGAGTTATGGGGCCATTTTAAAATATAATAGTTAATGAAGATCTCATTTAGAAGGTACTTTTAATCCAAGAACTCAGTGGGGTAATAGAGTGGAGCAAGTCTTGAGGTTATCTGGGAATCCAGGCAAGGAGGAAGTCCCAGTAGAGAGGCTGAGGCTGCAAGTTGCTGGCTGAAATAGAGGAATGGTGAGGAAGGTATTGTACTGGGGCAGAATGAGCAAGTTGAAAATAATGGGACAGAGAAGGGATGAGACCGGATTGGGAAGGGATCAGAGTCTTTGGAAGGTTTTGAACAGAGCATTAAGGTGATGTGGGATGTTTGGAAAAATTTACTCTGGTTGCATTGTCAAAAATAGAAAGTAATTGTACAAAATAAGAGGCAGTGAGTCAGTTAGGAGGCTATAGCAACAATTCAAGCAAAAGGGGTGGTAGCTTGTTGACATCATGTGGGAGATGTTGGTGACATAAGAGAATGCTAATGGTGGGGGTGGTGAGAAGTTAGAATCTGGATATATTTTAAGGGTAGAACAAAGAGGATTTTTGGTAGGAGTGTGTGTATTGAATGAGTGGCTAAAGATGTCTCCAAGTCTTTAGGCCTAAGAAATTGACAAAAAGCTGCTATTTATGAGATGAGAAAAATGTGAAAAGAGAGTTTGGGAAGGGGGAAAGAAGTTTACAGGTTTGAAAGTGGTTTTTGTTATTGTTCTGGTTGCTGATATTTTAGGTTTAAATGTCTATTAATCATCCAAGTGGAGTTATCAGGAAAGCAGTTCAATACATGAGTTTTGAAGAGATCTGGGTTGGAGATAGAAATTTGGAAGCTAATAGTATAAAGATGGGTATACAGGCATGAATGGGGAAGAAGGTAAATGGAATTCCAAATAATGGGTAAAGGTAGGAAAGAGTTAGGAGGACTGAACCATGGATCTCTAATTTTAGAGGTCAGAGACATTAGGAGAAATCAGCAGAGGAAAATGAGGAATAAAAAGAGAAATGAGAGAATAATCAGAATAGTATAGTACACTGAAAACAAAGGAACAAATATGTTGCAAGAAAGAGGCCATAATCTAATGTGTCACATGCTGCTGTTTGTTAAATATGAGGAAGAGTAACAACTAACCACTGGATTAGAAATCTGGGAGTCATTAGATACCTTGCCAAGCAATTTTCATAAAGTAGTGGCAAATAAGTCTAGGAGGAGGACATTTATTCAACAACATTTTGTTTCTTAGTTTATTTAATAAAATGAAAATGTGATTTGCTATCAAAAAAGCATTTTGTGTCATATATTTTTATTTGTTTCAAGGGAGAATTTTTCATTAAGTAGCAACTTTAAAATTTTCTACAGTTACATTTGAGGGCACACAATTTGATTGATGATCTCATCAAAAAAGTAATTATTAGACTTAAAAATTATTTGTCTTATAAAAAATAAAGCAGCAATAATTTCAATTATAAAACTTTTATTCTTTTTAAATTTCAAATTATTATTATTAATTATATCTATATTATATAATGCTTAAGTCAGGGCTTTTGGTGTGTCCAACACCAGAATAGTGTTGACTGTACCCAATAGGTAAGTTTTTATCCCTCACCTACCCTCCCATCCTCCCACCCTCCCCACTTCTTGATTTCTCATGTTCTTTGTATCTCTTTTAATTAGCTCCCACTTACTAGTGTGAATATGTAGTGTTTGGTTTTCCATTCTTGACATACTTCACTTAGGATAATGGTCTCCAGTTCCATCCAAGTTGTTTCAATGACATTACTTCATTTCTTTTTTATGGCTGAGTAGTACTCCATGTTATATACATATAACATGGAGTGTGTGTATATATATACACACACACACACACTACATTTTCTTTATCTACTCATGAAGCGATGGGCACTTAGGTTGATTACATCAGCAATTGTGAATTGTGCTGCAATTAACATTCAAGTTCATGTGTCTTTTTGATAAAATGACTTTCCTTTGAGTAGACATCCAAAAGTGGGATTGCTGGATCAAATGGTAAGTGTACTTTTAGTTCTTCGAGGAATCTCTATACTGTTTTCCATAGAGGTTACAACAATTTATAGTCCTACCAAGATTGTACAAGTGTTACTTTCTCTCTGCATCCACACCAGCATCCATTGTTTTTGATTTTTTCATATTGGCCAGTCTGATGGGGTAGGATGATATCTCATTGTGATTTTAATTTGCATTTCCCTGATGATTAGTGATGTTGAGCATTTTTTCATATGTTATTGGCCATTTGTTTATCTTCTTTCAAAAAACTTCTGTTCATGTCCTTTGCCCACTTTTTGATGGGGTAGTTTTTTTTTTTTTTTGCTAATTTGTTTGAGTTTGTTGTAGATTATTGATTATCAGTCCATTTTCAGATGTACAGTTTGCAAATATTTTCTCCCATTTTGTAGGTTATTTAC
The DNA here is from genome assembly GCA_004363605.1 of Indri indri. Lineage (NCBI taxonomy): Eukaryota > Metazoa > Chordata > Mammalia > Primates > Indriidae > Indri > Indri indri. The sequence continues at coordinate 88,276 of RJWJ010002599.1, read as the reverse complement.
TCTGTTGATTATTTCTGTTGGTGTCAAGAATCTTTTCAATTTAATTATTAAAATTCTCATTTAATTGTTTATTTTTGTTGTTGCTATATTTGCCTTTGGGGTCTTAATCATAAATCATAAACACATCAGACTAGGCCAATGTCTTAAATAGTTTTTCCTATGTTTTCTTCTGGAAGTTTTATGTATTCACACCCTACATTTAAGTCTTTAATCCATCTTGAATTAATCTTTGTATATGTTGAGATAAGAGTCCTGTTTTATTCTTATGCATGTGGCTCTCCAATTTTCCCAACACCATTTATTGACTAGGACTTCCTTTCCCTAGTTCATGTTGTTGTCTGCTTTGTCAAGAATCAATTGGTTGTAGGTAGATGGCCTTATATCTGGGTTCTCTATTCTGTTCCATTGATCTATGTCTCTACTTTAATACCACTACCATGCTGTTTATTTCTTTGCTTAGATCTAGAAGAGTTTCCTTTATGAAACTGGAAGCTCCTACGTTAGGTGCATATATATTTAGAATTATTATGTCTTATTGTTGAATTGCTCCCTTTACCATTATGTAATGATTATCTTTGTCCTTTTTTACCATTGTTGAATCAAAGTCTATTTTATCAGATATGAAAATGGTTACACCTGCTCGCTTTTGGTTTCCATTTGTGTTGAATATTTTTTCCATGTCATTACCTTGAGTCTATGTGTTTCTTTGTGGCTTAGATGTGTTTCTTGAAGACGACAAATAGTTGGATTGTGTTTTTTAATCCATTCAGCCAGTCTATGTCTTTTAATTGAGGCATTCATACTGTTTACATTGAGTGTTGGTATTGATATGTCAGATGCTGTTCTGTTTGACATATTGGATGATACCTTATTGTTTTGTTTCCCTTCTTGTGCTATTGTTTTATAAGAGCTGTGAACTATAACTTTTGGGTGGTTTTGCACTGGTTGGTATTGATGGTGCTGTTCCACATATAATACTTTTTTGAGCATTTCCTATTGGGCAGGTCTAGTAGTAACAAATTCTCTTAGTGTTTGCTTGTCTGGGAAAGACTTTATTTCTCCTTCATTTATGAAACTTAGTTTACCAGGACACACCAGCAAAAATTCTTGGCTGGCATTTATTCTGTTTAAGGAGAATAAAGATAAAGCCCCATTCCTTTCTATAATAGCTTGTAAAGTTTCTCTTGAGAAGTCTGCTGTTGGTCTGCTGGGTTTTCCTTTGTAAGTTACTTGATGTTTTCACCTCACAGCTTGTAGAAGTTCCTCCTTTGTGTTGACTTTGGCCAGTCTGAAGACTATATGTCTTGGTGATTCCCTTTTCACAATGAATTGCCCAGGTATTCATGGAGCTTCTTGTACCTGAATGTCTAAACCTCTAGCAAGACCAGGGAAGTTTTCCTCAACAATTCCCTCAAACACATTTTACAGAACTTGTGCTTTTTCTTCCTCACCATCAGGGATGCCTGTGGTTCCTATATTTGGCCATTTTACATAATTTCATATTTCTTGTAGACTTTTTGCATTCCTATTGGTCTTTGACTGGCCTAGTTAATTTGAAAGAGTTGTATTCAAGCTCTGAAATTTTTTCTTCTACTTGGTCTAGTTTATTCTTAAAATTTTTTATTGTGTTTTGTATTTCCCTAAATGCATGTTTAATTTCCAGAAGTTCTACTTGTTTTTTTAAAATATATATATATATATATATATATATATATATATATATCTTTAGTAAATTTTTTATTCATTTCCTGAATTGCTTTTTCTGTTTTCTTTCAGTCGGTTTTCCATTTTCTCTTAGATCTCATTGAACTTTCTTATAATCCGTATTCGGAATTCTTTGTCATTTCAATATTTTCATTTTGGTTGAGATCCATTACTAGAGAGACAACTTTTAGGGGTGTCCTTTCACACTGATATTTCACACTTCTGGAGTTCTTGCATTGATTTCTTCTCATCTGAAGCAGCTGTCACTCCTTGGTTTAGATTTTCTTTTGGTTATATGGGGCTTTCTCCCCCACACTCCTAAGGGTGTGTCTGTATCATATGTTGAGTAAGGACCTGTGGTACTTTAATGGGATTCTAGGTTCTGGATGTATATTTTCATTACAAATATCCTCGGTGTGATAGTTTTCTCAATTCCTAGTTACTTGTAGGCTGTAACCATAGTATATAATGTGCATGGGCACATTCCCTGTCTCTGGTTGACAAAGGGAGATGGAGGTCTTTGAAATTCTTTTTCTGCCCCCAGCCCTCTGGTTTTAGTAGTATGAATTATATTGGGTAACCCAGTTTTATCTCTGAGACAGTAAGTGGTTCTTATGGGTAACACTCTTTATGATTGAATCACTAAATGCTGTAATGTGCTGTACAAATTGTCCTCCCTGCCAGTAGGTGGTACTTGTAAGAGCAAGCCAGCTGCAGTGGTGTTTTCTTGGACTTATGATGGGCTCTAGCCCCTCAGGAGAAGCACTCAAATGCCCCAGGTAGAGGGTGGGGCCTTGGAACTCCCAGGAGACTCCTATTCTCTACCACAGCAGAGATGGATAGAGGAGGGAGGTTGAGCCAGGCTAAGTCAGACAAGCTTGTGCTTGTCTCAGCAGGGGTCAAGAGTCAACTCCCAGGCTACTGAGGGAAACCATCAAGGAGGGGCTGAAACAGCATTACCACGTCAAAAAATCTGCTCATGGGGGAGGTCCCATCTGGGATTCACAGACTGGCTGTCAGGAATAGATTTCACTGTCCTCCCTCCTCCCCTGCCCTGTGGGTCTCCTTCTAGTATCCGGTTGCAAGCAGCAGCCCAAACTGGCTGAGCTTACCAGCAATGGTGCCATGGGCTGGGAGCTTCCCTGCTCATGATCTTTTCCCATATTGAAAGTGCAGCTTTCCTGTTGGGGGACTATCCCATACTGCACCTTCCTTTCAGTTCTGTCCATTCGGGCTCCCTCACCTCCCAATATTAGTTCATAAATCTCTCCTCTGTGCCCCTGAGCAACACAATTGAGTCCTGGGAGTATGGGATCTGGCCTAGAGCCCTGTCCTCTGTTCCCCCAAGTTTAATCCCTGACCATGCCAGGGCGAAGCATGCTGGTCCCAAGTTGCCCATGGAGCACTCAAGCAGGCTCAATGTCCCTCCACTTCAGGGTATGCCCTGCTCTGCTGGTGTAGCCAGGCAAGCAGCAACAGAGAGGACCAGCAGGTACGGAGCTCATGGTCTGACTATCCATTGGTCTGCTGCAGGTCTTTAAGAGAAGAGGTTTGAGCCCTACTCTCTGTGGAAACCTTGATATCGTTGGCATGCCCACAGAGGGTAAGCAGCCAATCCTGAGAGCCCTGGCTCAATTGTCCTTTGGGGCATCCATGACATTCAGTAGCAGTACCACTTTTGGGGGCTGAGGCTAGAGGATGACTTGAGATCAGGAGTTCAAGCCCAGCCTGAGCAAGATAGCAAGATCCCATCTCTACAAAAAACATAAAAATTAGCTAGGTGTGGTGGCACAGGCCTGTAGTCACAGCTATTCAGGAGACTGAGGTAGGAGAATCACTGGAGCCCAAAAGTTTGAGGTTGTAGTGAGCTATGATGACACCATTATACTCCAGCCTGGTGAAAGATGGAGACCCTGTCTCTAAAATAATAATAATAATAATTATTATTATTATTATAATTTTTAAAAATGAATACTTCATTAGAGATCTCATTAATGATTTCTAATTTTTATCACAATGATATGCTCAATATTTCCCTTGGAAAGTAAGGTGAAATGTTCAGATCTTATAATATAAAATATATTTTCAGTCTTGAGTCTGGATATTTACATAGGATTCCATTTCTCTCCTGCAACAAGCAGAATTTCCTAAATCCATTTTTAAAGTCTTCTATTTGTATATTTAAGGAAAGTATAGTTAGAGGTCTTAGAAGCAATTTAAGCTTAAATCTCTGTCTCTCCACTCTGTGTATTTCATGGACTGCTTGAGGCCAATTCCATGTGAAAGACTCCCAACTGTTATTACTTTGCTGGAAGAAGCAAGGGGAAAAAAGAATGTCTTAAATTAATTTTTTAGACCATACTTGGTCCAGATTTTCTTTCTTTTCATATCCTCTTCTGCTTTTTGGTATTATTGAAGTTCTTTAAACAAGGCCTTGAGCTATTCATTGCCAGTGATTCACTACCAAAAGACTTTTTGTTAAAGCATTTCATTTTGGTTCGAGGAAAAGGAAGCTATGAAACTGGCAATCCTCTTTTGAAATGTTCTATCACTGAAAATCCAACAAAGGCAGGATTTTTCAACATTAAAAATGTTTAGGGTAAGAAAACAAAATTGTATAAATTACTTTATTTGAAGAATTTTCAGCCTCCAAGTTACCGTGATTTAGGTAAAAGTGATTTTATTTATGATGCTTCCTCACAGACTCTCTCCTTGACCTAACTCCAGCCAGGCTTTCTAGGCCCTCCCAGTCCTCAACCTTCAGAGCCTGCATCACCCAGTTTTAGCAAGAATCTTGCTGAGTCAGCCTAGCAAGAATCCTGCACCCCGGATTTCTTGTCACCCTGACCTGTCTTCAGCAAGAATCTCATTAGATCAGGTTAAACAGAATTCCCCCTTACTCATGACATTTTCTCTTTCATCCACCAACTCCCCTACCCTATTATATTCTATGATTACAAATCCCCACTTTTCCTTGTTGTATTCGGAATTGGAGCCAGTTCATACGGTGATCTTGTTTTTCCATATTGCAATAGTCCCTACGAAAAATCTGTTTTTACCACTTTATCTACTGTCCAGCTTTGGTTTTTCTTTCACAATCCCAGTTCAACCTTTGGGATTTTCCCTCTACAAATTTGGTTTCATAAACATTGGGTTGTATTAATCTGTACTTCCTTCAAATTAAATATTAAACACTTCCAAATCTCCACTCGGTTGCTGTATATTCGAAGTATAAAATATATTCTGATTCAACACAATTGATTATATTTTTTCTTTGGGATAGCCTCTTATAATAAAAAAAATCAAACAAGCACATATACTCATATTTATAACCTGTTTTTCATTCTGTCTCATTTCATCTTGATTTCTGAGCTGAGCTCTGGCAAAAGAACAGGGTAAGTTCTTGTCTCACATGCTTTGTACATGTGTCCTGCTTTACTCTTGTAAATGTAGCAGAAATGTGCAAGCAATGTTTTAGCCCTTCAGGCACTCATCAAGCACCAATTGTTGACAGAAGTGAACTGGGTAGCAAGAATTTAAACTGCCTTGAAATCATTAGATGATTAGCTTTCCCTTGAGTTTCATGTCACCCTGAAAAGTCTTACTGAAGGGCCTATTATATTCTCTTTCCCTGGTACTGATCAAGGAAAATAAAAATAGAAGCATCATTGAGTGCAATGTTGATTTTTGAGACTAGGCATTGTTTAAAAAGAGAATGCTAGGAAACTGCTATAAAGTACAAACATTTATCCAGGCATAATAGACAATGCCAATTGTTTGGCCTCAAAGTCCAGAGCATTTTAAAAAGCCCTTTTTCCAGTGAATAAAATCTCAAGAGAAATTGCTGAGATTATTTCTCTAAATGATAAGCAGGTGGATGTCACTCACTTTATGAAGCAAATAAAACTGCATATGAATAAAAGCCAATTTGAGCTTTTTAACAATAAATGTATTTGCTGTATATCAAAAATGATCAGGTCAATGTAACTTGTCAAAATTACAAATAGGATCAACAACTCTTATTTAAAAAACATTCATGAATATAATGTGTGGGTATTTATCATTTATTACAACAGTCTCTGAATATATACCATGTGATTATTAGATGTAGCAGATGAGAAGAGAATTTTTAAGTAAAAATGGATAAAGTAAATGTGTTTATTTTTCCCTTTGAATATATTTGAGACGATTGAATTCACAGAAAGTGAAGATCAACTACAAACTGTAATATAAGGCTTATATTTGATATTTGGGGGATTTGAATAATAAAGGAATACCACTACATGTGATTTTTTTATTTGTAAAACTAATGTTCAAACAGGAACGTTAATACTATTTTCCCCAAAGTAGCCCATTTAGAAGCAGTACTACTCATATCGATGTCACTTTTAACACAGCTTCTCATCAGTGCCATCCTTTTAAACAAGAAAAAACTGCCTCAACCGCTCCAAGCTTGGAAAATATACAAAAAGAAATATACATCTGTGGCCCAAGAAATGAGAATGTGCTGCTGTTATCTGGTTGTTAGGGCAGAATAAAGTAGGCCAGTAGTTGTTAACAAGTATTACCTTTCATTGACATAAATGATACAAATCATAGAGATTCCCAGAAAATGGCCTTTACAGTGCTTATATGTCATTTAAATATTTACAATCTCTCGGTGTAATAAAAAGCTTATTTTGAAATTCAGTCCATGATAATTCTGGATTTTTAAGCCTATTTCCACTGGCTCTATCTTCATTTGAGAATTAGAACAAATGGGTCCAGAGCCAAAGTTTTATAAATTTTACCCCAAACATGTTTATGTTAAGATAGTGGTTTTTTTGTGATTGTTGTCATTTTTGTTAAGCATCTACTTATGTGGCAGCTCTAAATAAATCTCTAATTCAGGACCAAATTTCAAATTATGAAATCATTTGATTCAGTGATAATTTCATCTTAATTCTAAGTAAGATATAGGTTTCAAGTAGGGTTTAAAGAGGCCTAAATATATGTGCACATATTAATTATTTTTGTTTATCTATTAATTCAGTTTTAAAAAGCCTGGCCACCTGGTCGTTGCCAGTTCTTAAGAAATAACTCAAGCCATTTTTCTATTCTCTCACTCAACACAGTAATCATCACCACAGAAGACTTCTGTGACCAAATATGGGGGATGGGTTCTTCCCCACCACTGTGAGCGATCAATTCTACAGCAGACACCAGCTGGGTGTCCTCCAATTCAATTCCCATGCTGCTATTACCTGGAGATTGCATCAGATCCCACAGGTTGAGGGCTCAGTCCCCAAAACTTCTGTCACTAGTCACAAGTCTGGCCTCCAGAACTTCTGACCAACCCACAACTCCCTCTTTGGGTTTGATTACTTTGCTGGAGAGGTTCACACAACTCAGGGAAACATGTTACTATAAAAGGTATTATAAAGGATACAGATGAAGAGATGCAGGTAGGGGGAAGGGGCATGGAACTCCCATCCCCTCCCTGGGCACATCACCCTCCAGGAAACTCCATGTGTTCAGCTATATGGCAGCTCTCCAGAACTGTCCTTTTGGTTTTTTACAGAGGCTTCATTATGTAGGAATGATTGACTAAACCATTGGCTACTGGTGGTCAACTCAACCTTCAGCCTCTCTCCCCTCCCAAGAGGTTGGGGGATATGGCTGAAAGTTTCAACTCTCTAATTATGCCTTAATCCTTCCAGTGACCAGCCCCATCCTCAAACCATCACTCAATCACTAATAGCACTTTGAAGATTCCAAGGATTTTCAGAGTTGTATGCCAGAAAAGGGAAGAAAAACCAAAAGTATAATTTCACAGTATCATACCAGTTCTCTGGACTTCTGGTATTTTCACTCTACTATTAGAGAGGAAATGTAACACAGTAGTTGCTCCTCCTTCCATAGATATGGAAGGGAAATATTGAGAGTGGGGAATATGTAACAGAGGCAATGGCCTTGAAAACAATACCAAAAATATTTTATCTTTTTAAAACATCCTCCACTCCTTTCTGAGAACTAAAGTCTGCATCCCTGCCTCAGGCCAGTGGTTGGGAGGGGCAGGGTAAGTCTGTTATTTATTTGTGCAACAAGAGATGGCCCAACCTGGACCTGGTAAAGGGAGGTCCTGGGCGGAGGTCATGAGATTGTCTTCAGCAGAGACGGGATGCTCAGAATCATCAACTGTAGTTGAGTAGTAATTGCCTGAAGCCAAGAACCCATCCTTTAAAAGTTCTGTATTTCTGTGAATGTTCAGGAAATTTGGATTTTGAGGCAAGAAAGTCTACCATTTTTCCTCCTTTGCCAGCAAAATAAATCTCTTTTCTCCTCCCCAAAACACTTGCCCTCATTCTTCTGATTCACTCTCATGGACAAGTGGTGGGCTTTTGGCAGCAGAAATACAAATCCTGAACCTGTATATAGGGAGAAAAGAACAAAGTAGAGAAGAAAATGCCTGCGTAAACTGCTTCAGCTTCATTACATGCTCATTTCTTTTATTTTTTTTTCAGGAGAAAGGTTTTTATGGTTAACTCTCAACCGATTTCACATCCTCTGCCTTTTCTATTCCTGAAACATTTTAGGGTAGTAGGGCCAGCTCACACAGTTTTACAGCTGTTTATATCTTATACTTGAGCACACTCTGTCCCTATCCTGAGGTTTCTTCCACAGGGTAATCTGTATTCCTTTTGCATTTCTTTAAACATGCTTAAATGATCTGTGAATTCTAGCCAGAAGTCATAGTCTGTCCAGTTTGTTAATTGTCAGATTAATTGAGAGCTCCCCACAAATTCCTGTCCCTGAATGGGAACTTACAGTTAAATTAACTTATTTATTGGTTGGTTTATTTGTTGCTGGAGTAACAGGATGAGATTTTGCTGATGGCTGTCATTCTATCAGAGATGACTAACTTACAAAGTAGTACTTTTGGGGTCTATTATACTGATGTGAATAACTTAGAAAAGCTAAGAACTGAGGAAAATGCATACATTACAGCCTGACTAGCTGCTACTCTTTTTCAGTTTCTTCTTCCCAATATAGAAGTCAAAGGGGAGTTTATCCTTCACCCTCAAAGGTTCACTGAAAAATAAACCCACAAAAGACAGATTAATTGGAGAAAAAGCATACAGACTTATGTAATGTGTGCATGGGAGCCTTCAGAATGAAGAACCTAATGTAACTGAGTGCAGCCTAAGCTGCTTTCTGCTGCAAAAGCCAATAGCAAGGACGAGGTGTAGTGAAAGGGAATTGACTTTATTCCAGAGCTAGCAGTGAGGAGGAAATAGCCAAGGCTCATGCCTCAAAGAACCCACTTCAAAGTCTTGGGCTGAGGGTAAGGTTTTAAAAAGGGAGTTTGGTATGAAGGGCATGCAGGAATGGCAAGGAGATGCTCTCAGAGTGATGACAACCCTGAAGTGTTGCTCTACCTGGTGAGTGGGTTGGTGTTATCTTCAAGGCTGTTTATCTATAGATTAACTGCAGCCTTGAGGTAATCTGGTGGGGGTCTGAATTGTTTCGAGATGCAGTCGCTGGAACTTCTAAACAAGCACATAATCAGATAGAGGAAACTTGTGCACAAGGGAGTGGCTGGTGGAAAGAAGTAGGGTTAAGTTCAATATTTCCTCATTAAGAAATCGTAACAGAGGGAATGGCCTGGAAAAAATGGCAAAAATATTTTCTGTCTCTTTAAAACATCCTCCAGTACTTTTCGAGAACTAAAGCCTGCATCCCTGCCTCAGGCCAGTGGTGGGAGGGGAAGGGTAAGTCTTTTGTTTATTTGTGCAATAGGAGATGGTCCAGCAGGACCTGGTAAAGGGAGGTCCTGGGCAGAAGTCAGGAGACTGTCTTCAGTGGCAATGGGATGATCAGAATCATCAACTGTAGTTGAACAGTGATTGCCTAAAGCTGAGAACCTATCCGTTAAAAGCTCTGTACTTTTGCAAATGTTCAGGAAATTTGGATTTTGGGATGAGAAGTTCTACCATTTTTTACTCCTTTGCTAGCAAAGAAATAAAACTTCTCTTTCCTCCTCCCCAAACTACTTGTCCTCATTCTTCTGATTCTGCCTCATGGACAATTGTCAAATTTTTGGTAACAAAATGGGCAAGTAAATTTAAAAATGGGGCACTGAAAAACAGGACATTGATTACACAAAGACACAGGGGAAATTGTCAGTCTTTGTGCTTAGTTTCAACAAAGTATAGATAACCCTATAGAAATAAGATTAGACAAAAAGGTTATGATCTAATGCTAATAGACTGAATTGAGGAAACCCAGCAAGACCTGTCTAGATTCTTCTTGGTCTCTCTGAGCACTGAAGGAAATTGAAAATATCTGACCCCAAAATATGGCATTTTGGACTGACTGAAGAAGCTTCAAGGTCTCTCTGACCTCCCCCCTCCATCAGTGGGTCTCCCACAATCATTGAACTTTCTTTATCAGAATGAGAGCCAGACCCACCTAGGAGAAGAATTGCTCTTTTTATCAGTCAAGTATATCCCCATAAGGCTAGAACTGTGACTACACCAGAAAAGACTCTTTAAAAACATAATGTCCTTCCTCTCAGACTCATTCAAATTCCAAAGGGAACTATCTACCGGTGAAGCTTTGTTCCCATCCATTCATCCTCTGTAGTAATCCTTTATTGCCCCTGAATAGAATTCCTCTTTCCCTCCTCCCATAACTCATTTAATCAGAAGGGCATATAAGCTTCTGAATCCTGTTGGGGAGCTGAATATTCATTTTCCCAGGGTTCCTGTATATTCACATTAAAATAAATTTGTATATTATAGTTTTTCTTTTATTAATCTGCTTTATTGTGAGTTGATTTTCCAATGAACCTTCTAAGGGCAAAGTGGAAGTTTTCCTTTTGTCCTAACAGCATTCTTTTCCTCCTTCTGGGTGTGGGCAGGGCCCTCTCTGGAATGGGGGGTCTTACGACCTGTAGTGAGACAAGGGTAGGTCAGATAATTTCTTTATGGCCACTTTTTACACAGAATGGTGGAGGGAAAGTTAGAGTAGTAGTTTTAGGTTTTATGGCTGGCTTTGGGAAAGAGGGATTCTCGTTTCTATGACTCACCTCGGGGAAGAGGGATTCTCGTTTCTATGGCTAGGCTCAGGGGAGAATGGGACTGAGAGGCAGGAGGGCAGAAGAACGTCAGAGAAAAACTTTTGCTTCTGAGGCTGCTAAGTCCTTCATTTTGGGGTATTGTTGTTTGAGTCCTAACACCAACCATCTCTCAAAATATAATCAAAACCATTGTATATAATTAAAAACTGTGGTAAATATTAAATTGTAAGATGGGTTTTTAAACTGGGCTTTAGGAAATGCTAAGGATTCTGAAGAATCCCTTAGTTTCAACTTGGGGAGGAGGAGGAGGAGCTGAGCCAAGTGCCCAAGCCCAACATCAACTGAAGTAACTTCATTTACTTCTTTGCACATTGAGTTGCAACTTCAAATATTTACTTGCTTGATTTTAAAAATGAAAAAAGGAAAATTGGCTCTATGGCATCAACCAGTTGTCTAAAATACAGTTTTTAAAGAAAAATTATTGATTCATGTTACTGGATGTTTAAATTAGTTAGCATTCTTATTTTTAATATTTAGTTTGTCTCACTTTGTATGTCTTTTGATTTTCTTGCTTGTCCAAGAGCCAAATCTTGTCCTCTGAAAAGAATTTTTAAAGAATCAATTTACAATGAGTAGTTGCCTAATAAATGAAGCCATCTTGCCTGATTCCAAGGTGATTCCACCTCAGACGTGGAACATTGAATCACTGTGTACTTAAAAAAAAAAAAGCCCATTAGTGTTTCTGAACTAACATTAACTTGAAAGAGTGTTAATGAAATTTTCTGTCTTTAAAAGCAGCGACACAGAAAAAAGGTAAATTGGAGAAAATCATAAAACAGAATGACCAAATAAATTTTACAAGACAAACTAATCTTATGTTCCCTAAAGATAAATTATATTCTAAACACAATAACAGAAGCAGAACTTTGCTTCTTAGTCACCTAAATTTTATTTTTATTTTCCTTTATTTTATTATTTATTATTACTATTATTTTAAAGACAGAGTCTCATCATGTTGCACAGGCTGGTCTCAAACTCCAGGGCACAAGCAATCCTCCCATTTCAGCCTCCCCAGTAGCTGGGATTACAGTCATGTGCCACTATGCCCAGCTTCATTTTTAGTATATGTTTGTACAGAAATTATGTCGATCTATATTTGAGAAAATTTCCCTACTAGTCCTGAACTTCAGAAAATTCATCTTTCCAAAATCAGGGATGAGGATGAAAGGGACACTCAACAGCCTTTTTAGGCCTCCTAACTTATCAAAACATCCCATTAGAAGCACTCAGACTTTTCCCTGCTATATCCAGTCTGGCAAATATCTTTATTTTTTATAAAAGTGATACTTTATTAAAATGTAGAAAGGCATAAAAAAGAAATCAAAATCCACAAATTCTATCACTTGCCAATATTTTGGTTTATTTCCTTTTTCCAAGTCATTTCACTATGTGTGTGTCAAGACATACGTGTGGACATCCGCGTAACTTGATTTTTTTGTTAATTGCTCCTAATGAAGACATGCTGGTCAAACCTATTAATTTGAAAATTCTTGTCAGCAGTATCACTACTTTGAACTGTTTCACATTTTGTAGAACATTAAGGATTCATTCCTAAAAAAAAAAAAAAAATAAATGCTTCTTGGGGCAGGAATACTTTAAGAAGGAGAGCAACTGTGATCATATATAGGGTATCAATGCCTACCCACTACTGTCTTTATAGATAAGAAAGAGAGGAATTAGCCACAAAGATGTGAAAAGTGACTTCGAAATTGGTGCTTATGGACGAATTAGTGCTTATCCTTCAGAACTGTTTTCACTGCTTTAATACCCCAATGGGCTTTTTTTACTTTGGGGTCATCAGAATGCTTGAAAAAGCTGTAAAGCATACCATATCTTGTGGGGAGGTCAGGTACATATTAAACTCTTTATGAAATATTTAGGCATCACCTAAGGAGGTGGAAAGACAGTGATTAAAAGAATAAATAGCTCAAGGTCACATAGCAAAATTGAGTCTAAAACCCAGGTATCCCAACACCAGAATGTTTATCTTTTTTCTTATTACCCTTTTCCTTATTACTTCTTTTACAGCAAAAAAAGGTCTCCCAATAAAATTTTCATTTGTGTGTATACTAAACCAAATAGAATTAATTTAACATAAACTCACTTCGAAATGTAATTTCTTCAGTGTGTGTATTTCAACAGGAAAAGTAAACCAATATAACTTTCTAATTGTCTTTATAATAGACTTTAAGTATTTTAGAGCCATAGATATTTCAGGTGGTATTAGATGACTATGAAAAACAAAATGGCATTTCTTTATTTTTATTTAGTTTATGTTACTAGCATGGATATTGAAGTCAGAAGTGTCAAAGGAAGCTTATAATTCGTCTCCTACGTACCAAACCAAAAAAAAAAAAAAAAAAGAACGTTTTTGCAAGACAGAACATTTCTGTCAAAAATTGCTATACACAGGTGGCTATTCTGATTCATTTCTTATTTGCCTGATAAATCCTGTTTGAAAGGATTCTCTGTACTCAGACTAAATTATTAGTATTTACTCCCTTCCACCCATTATTTACATGAAGTACAAGCCGGTGTCATTGTGCTTTTTGTTCTCCCCACCCAGGTATAGATTTCAACTTAAACTTAATTTTAAACTACAACAAGATTATACTTTTGCTGTAATTTGAAAAGATCAAATTAAAATAATTTTTTTCACCATTGATGTGATTTTGAAAGAAAATATCTCAAGAATTTTGTTAAAAAGGAAAAAAATCAAAACATGAAGAAGGGGTGGGGAGCTAGTAGTCATGAATATATGACTAACTTTTGGTTTCCAACACACAGGATGTAGTATTTCTATAACCATCCCCCTTCCTCTAATTTGTAGCCTTACCTACAGCATTCCAAATTCCCATAAGGTAGTACCTCTTCCCCACTTTATACAATCTGCTGGAACTAGCAAGTACTCTGCTTTGTCATGGACTAGGCTTACGACAATGGAAGTCAATCATTTTAAGACTTGTCTTCAGTAGAGTAACAAAAACTGAATAAGAAGTACAGCTGACTCATCAAAGAGGAGGTGGCTCTTCTAGGAAACTTCCCCTTATTTCCTGCTACGTGGATCTGTGGAGCCATCTTTTGTCATATCCTTTGTGACACTTGTTTTCCCATCAGTTAGATTTTTCTATGCTATGCAGACTTCCACCTACTCTTCCAGTGAATCTTCGCTTTGTGTCTAAGTACCCAGAGTTATTCTCCGGCTCACCATGAAGAACACTAAGCGGGGCAAGGATTACATTATTTTATGAATAAAATATTTGCAAGAAAGTGTTAAATATTGTCGTCACAAAATATTCTTCTAAAAACTATATCATGGGTAGAATTTTTACATAAAACCCATCTTCAGTACCTCAAGAATAAATTATACTTTCATTGGAAGAAGAAAATAATATTTTCCCAGAAGAAACATTGCATTCCGACCATCTTTAGGCTAATAGGCTCAAATGTACTTGACTTTCCAGCTAAAAATGAAAGAATATATTTCTTTCTTCCTAACCATGTCTTTAACAGCAGAGTGGAGTGAAGAGGGCCGGCTGCTACAACCAGCATCCATGCTAGTGCTGTCAAGATTAGAATTTAGTGTTCATTGCCCTTTTTCTTCTCAAAACAAAACAAAGAATAAATAAAACATAGGCTATAGAGCAAGAAGCATAGAGATTTTAAAGATTTTTAAATTGGAAAGCGGTTGCCATCTGACTCCTTTTAGTCTTTTGGCTTTGATATCTCCAGAACAGCTGAAAACAAATTTTAAATGGTGAAGAAAGAGTTATCAATAATCAGAACTTCCACTATGAAAATGATGTTAGCAGCATGGGCAAATGTAAGTGAAGTGAAGAATAATGAAATAATTAAAATTTTATTAGTTCAATGTTTTCTGGCAAAATCAACACTCAATGTAACAGTGCCTTGAGACTGAGAAGAATGAAAATTCTATGTTAACCTAATAGTTGGTAAGGGGTATTTTTTTCTGTTCTTTCCTCATCTTTGCCACATCTTCTTTACTCCCACCCCCATCTCCAAGAATTGCTCAAAAAAATGAGGAAATTAACTTGTAGCATATGGAAGCAGTCACTTCTCTCCCTGTGCTATCCTGAGGGGTGGAGGAAAGTGATGTGCAAAATCTGTCAAATGAAATATGTATTTCCAAATGTGACTGATTAGAAAAAGTTTCTTGAAGACTTATGAAATGTGGGATCATTCATAGTTCTTTTTTCTGAAACTCAGTGTTTTCATATCTGCTTGCCACTGTGGAGATTAGTTTATCGTCAAAATATATCAATTTTCTTTGTTTTGCTAAAATACTAGTTTTTTTCTGTGTGGGTGTTCATTCACTTAAAAATGTTTTTAATTAACATATAAATGATAGTATACCATTTAATATATCATATAGGATAATTTTATGAGCAACCTGAAGTTATTTAGACCATCTTTTATACTTCTAAGTTAATAAAGGGACTTTGTATCTGTAATAAAACTTATTATATGTAATAATGAGAATAGTGCATTATCTCCAACAATTCCCTTTTTTAAACACTTCCATCGCCCTTTCATACCAGTTTTAAAAATTGGAGAAAGTTTACATCTATACAGATGTTGTTTAAATATAAATGAATATTAAACAGACATCTGTTTAGTCTCCATTATTTTTATATTTAATAAATGTAATTTCTAAAACAATTTCACATTCATTTTTTTTTCATTACTGCAATGTCTTATACACTGTTTCAAGCATGGAGTTTTTGAAGATGATAAAATCTTTACCCTAACTCTGAGAAGGTCAAGTCTAGTGAGAGAGATGTATTAGCCTTTATGATTCTCATAATCTCTGCTCATTTCACATGATACATAGCAATCCTTTTACATGATTTTAACCCCTGGATGCTCCATGATTTGTTGCAAAAAATTATAGACCTCCTCATGCCCTCTCACTCTGAATACATGACGTGCCCCCACACTCTTCCAAAAATCAAGAGCCACGGGAAGGTTGGTTCCATATCCCCAGCCCCTTCAATGTACATATTTTCATGAACACATATTTTTCTCTTCTTAACACCTATGTTAATGATGAGTTTCTCCTTTCTCTAGGATTTCACTTCATAAATATTTTCTCTATTATTTATAATCTCTCTTTATTTTCTAAAGAGCTTTTTGCCTTCAGCTTAGATTGTCCAAACTTCTCCTTTGGTTTTAGATACTTAACTCCCAGTGGGTTATTTCAGGTTTCTCCTGCCCCTTCACTCAATTACTAAGACAGAGGGGTTCTGGTGTATGCAAGAACAGACTGGTGTCATTAGGTACCCTAAGGTGGACGATGGTGCTAGGACATTTTCTTAGGAATATAGGATTTAAAAGTTTGTTCTTCCATGAAATTGATGTCTTTGCACAGTGGTGATGGCAGCTTTGTTGCTCTTCCTTGCTTCCCCCTTTCTTCCCACTCACTCCTTCCTTCATCCTCTTCTCCCCTCCCTTTCTCCCTTTTGTCTCTTCCACTCCCCTCTTTTCTATTACTCCTCCTCCTTTTTCTTCTTCTTCTATCTCTTCTTTCTCCTATTTGAAATCAGTCTTTTATAGATCACCTTATCATCTCTGTTGTACCTGGCTTTCAACTGCCACGGTGAAACATGCTTAGGACTTCTAGTTACAATGATATATTTGCCTGTAGAAAGTGGTGAAACGGAATCAGCGTGGACCTCCATGAAAGGAGCTGTGGATCACGATGCTTAAAACTAAAGAAGAAAAAACTTTTACTCAACTCTCTTGTGTCACACTCCTTTTCCGTCTATGTTTGGCACCAAGTCTGAGCTAATGAATTGGATTACATAACCCACATATTTAATCTCTATGCTTTACTCTTTGAACATCTGATTAAGGATGTCATCTGGTCATCTTTACTCTCTTCCTTATATTGAGCACCCAGTGTACTTTTTCCATTTAAAATGAGAATATGTTTAGGGACCTAGAATTGCAGAGGCAAAAGCATGCAGAAACTTTAAATTTAAAGAACATGAAAATCTATACTTATTGAGGCCAAGTACTATGTGGCTAGACCATGTCTTTATCATTGAGAAAAGATCTTGATCTCTAGGCATACTCTGGTATTAACATAGATAATACTTGTTTCTGGAGCTCAAGAATTCTGATTGACAATTCTGTGGTCTCCACTAATCCTGAAAGAAGTATTCTCCCATGTAGAGAGAGAACAGCTTTTGCACTGGCATAAAATCATGACTATGAATTGATTTAAAGCCAAATTCTTAGCTAATAAATCATATACATTTCCTTAAAAAGTACTCTATGCTTATATAAAAAATAAATCTATGATAATAATATAAGAACAAAATAATTAACATATACTGAGTACTTCCCATGTGCCAGGCACAGCAAATCTATGAGCTAGGAACTATCATTTTCTTTACTTTATATGACAATGAATTGAGGTACCAACTAGTTACATGAGATTTAAAAACAAGATACCTAACCCCCAAATTCATACCTTTCACTATTGTACTACACTGCCTGCCCCAACAGTAGAAAAACTGGATCCAGAATCCAGTCCTAACATACTCTATTATTATCAGTATATCCCCTCTGTAAAATGAAGTCAATTCACGATTGGTTAATCAATCGCAAAAATTCCTTTCCCTTTATTTCAATTCTCTTCCAAGTTACAATCTGTTTCGTTTCATTGTTTTGAAACAAACCTTCTGAAACATTGATGTGTATCTTGTCTACTCTTTCTCAGCATCCATTAACTTCTTAACCCATTAAACCTTGAAGTTTGCTTCAACCACAATGCCAAAATATTGTATTAAGGTTAAGAGTGTCCTAGATTTTGCTACTTTGGGACTCTTTTTCATTTTTACCCCTACCAATCTCACCTCAGCACTCGACTCTATCATTTACAACAGTTTCTCTCTCCTCCTTCTTAAAACTCTCTTTTAGTTAATTTTAAGACTACTTTCCTTTATTCTGCAACACTCTTTCTCAGAATTCTATGTTGGTATTTAATCTTCAGATTAGCTGTTAATGTTGTCCTTCAGTTTTCAATTAAAATGATCTTCTTCAATTATTCCATCTTATTCCATGACTTGAATTAAGTTGATGAGTCTACATGTTTATTTCCAGTGTGGATCTTTCTCTTGAACATCAGAACACTGTTTGTAACTGTCGAATTGGCATCCATATCTGGATATCTCATAAGCCCCTGAAGATGAACATGTCAAATTGCACTCATTACCTTCCCTGCCTAACCCACCTGCTTACATAACGTATTTTAATTAAGGGTATTGCCATATACACAGACTCCAAAACCAGAATCCCTGAGATCTCCTTCTCAGTCCTCTACACACCAGTCTCATCACATTCTGTCAGCGCCACTTTAGAGTATTTCCAAGCACAGTCCTTTCTCACTATCACTGTTTTACTACTACTACCACCATGGATGATCGTACTTCTAAGTCATTAAATTACTCTACTATTTTCTTCTGTCCAACTGCAGCCTCATCACCATTTCTATTTGTTGACTATGATGCTTCCAGAATAATTGTTTGGAAAAATATCATTTTTTTTCCTGCTAGTGTCCTCATTACCTACAAGATGAAATCTAATTAATGCATGGATTACTTTTTCTAGTTAAGATTTCTCATAATTTAGTGAAAATATTAGTATTAGAGTTCAGAAGTGATAATATCTCAGAAAAAATTATTTTCCAATTTGATCTAAGCCTGGGAGAAGGAGAAGTCTTCAAAGCGCTTCCACAGGCTAACAATATTTGGACAGCCTAAGGAAATTTGTGGACTACTCCACTTGCCTCTATCATTCAGGAAGTTTTATTCCCATGCCTTGCCTCCACTCCTCATTATCAGCTCCTCTCAGATTGGATTGAAATGCTTTGTAAGGCCCTGCATTTAGGCATGGAATCCCTTTTGTCGGACAGCACATGTTTGTCATTCCAGTAGTCCCATGGTCCTCTTTCCTCTGGCCCCTAGGGTGATGCTGGCTGTTAGTTATCTTCTAAAAGCATAAAATCATATGATTGAATTCATTATTCTGAACCATTCCATGGCCTGTTACTGATGGCCTGTTTATCCAGCTTAAAGCCTTTGTAGCAATGTTAACTAAGATGTGTATCTTTTGTACAAAATCTCAGTGCAAAGAATGGTCTACCAGGCCGTCTACAACCAGACTCCAACATAAATCTTGACTTTTACCCCATCTTCTTACTGAAAATCAAACTTCTAATCACATTAATTTTTCAAAACAAATACTTTGTTATGAAGCATTTCTTTTGGGCAGAATTATTGGACTCTTCTATTTCTTCAGCACTCTGACACATGTTCAGCACATCTACTATGGCAATTATGACTTTGTAGTTTAATTAGCTGCCTACCTGTCATTCTCCTGACCTAGACTTTGAGTGCCTGAAGGATATAGCATTGTGCCCTTTACATCTTTTTATCTCCAGCACTAAGATAGTCCCCGTGACATAGGATGTGTTTAGTATTTGTTTAGTGAAAAAACAAAAAAGGACTGTATTATTGAACACGTGAATGAATATAAATGACCTTGTATGGTATGTTTACTATTATTCCACTTTGGAGCTGAGCACATCTTCTGTTTATAGATGGCTTTGCAGTATTTAAAGGTCTTTCAAAAGCACTTGATATTCATAACCTCACTGTGAAGCAGACAGTGCTGATATCATTTGTCTCATTTTAGAGATGAGGGAATTGATGTTTCAAGCAAAAAAGACTAAACTAAGATTATGGAAAACTAGTCCAGAACCCAGATCTCTTGACTTCATGAATAACAAAATATAAAGTGACATTCCAGTTTATGATATCTGTCACATATGCACAAGAGGAAATTGAGATGTCTACTATGAAATAAGGTGAATTATTTTGAATTCTCAGTAGAGAAGGAAGAAATACAAAATAATATGGACTATGCCAGTATAGATAAGATATAATTTGTAGATACTATTGAAGTTTCAAAAGTATAAATTTTAAACTTTTTTGAATATTATCTGTGGACCACATACTTTCAGAAAATCTTCAGCTTAAATATTCCTGTCATTCTACACAATTACCTGTTCTTTTAGAGAAATTCTTTCTAAAGTGAGATAGAAGTGCACAAAATCTATGGAATATAATTACTAGTTATGTTCACATCTCAGGATACAACAGGCCTTGTTTTGTTGTCTATGATGATCCCTTTTAAAACCGCACAATTGAATGAGCCTCTGCTCCACAGAAAGTTTGTAACACTTGAATCAGGCTAAATTTGTGCTAATCTAGAGCTAAGATTACATAGAATGGGCTATAGGGAGAAGTGGGTAAGGTTTCATAGAAGAAAGAAAAGGTAACTGTCGCTCTTGATTTTTTTTTTTAAATTAGCCTCATTATTTATTTTAATAGAAGAACAGAATTTCCCAGACATGCAAATTGCATTGCAAGTTGCATTCCAAAGACAATCTAAGGATTTTTTAGAATATTAATGATCATGCACCCTTCCAGCTGCATCATAACACTGTGGGGAATAATAACAAGTAAACTGCAATACTATAAAGGTCAGATGAGGGGGATTGTAAAATAAGAATTTCTTTCTGGTGTTCTATAACGTGCCACTTTATTTACTGTCTAATCTGCAGTATATTGTTCTGCATAGAGACAATTTATCATTTGACAAAGAACCAATGTGTACCCCAGAAATGTCTGGCTCTCATTCATTGCCCAGAATACCCTGTTATCTTGTCTAAACAAAGTAATGTTTTCTATAAATAGTCTTTTCCTGTTTAACTTTTTGAAACTCACCTGTCCCACATCCCATTTCAAAGAGCATACTTTCTGTTTTGGCACGCATCTAATTGTCTTAGTCCTTTCCTGTTGCTGTAACAGAATATTATATATTGGATAATTTATAAAGAAAAATATCTTATCACACTTAACAGCATGTAAATGAAACTGCACCAAGCAAAACCATGGATGGGGGATACTACATGTCCTTCTGTATTTAACTTATTTTACTTATAACAATGCTTTTTGAGATTTATGCATGTTGTTGAAGCAATTAATTATTTTTTTCCTTTTCATTACTGTAATGTAAATGAACCAAGATGAACCATATATATTGGACCCTAGGTTGTTTGTTTCTTCACAGCACTCTGAGATTCATTAGCACAAAAGCCTGCTGGCACCAAATTCAAATTTTTACGCATGTAATTGTTTTAAAAATAACTAAACAAACAAATTTTTTGAGCCATTTAGGGCCTGCCTGCTTTCCATATTCTGCAAAACTACACCCAGCATCTGCTGTCCATTGGTAAGCTAGAGCCTTTTGGTTATGAGGCCCTGAATGGTCTTTGCCTTAGAGACTGACTGGTCACTGACTCAGAGACTCCCATTGTGCTGCTGAGTGACATCACCTAGACATGTAAGCTCCCTCTCTGATTCCCTCTGCCCTGGGAGTTCTCTGTCCAGATGGTGGACCCTCATTTTAAGCCTTCTCTGAACAGTCTCATGCTGTGCAGACCCTCTGTTCTTATGTAACCCTGTCCAAACATCACCCAATAAAGCTTGTTATCATTTACGTGGTCATATCTTTTTCCTTGATCAGTCCCCAAATTCCTTGAACCCCTTAGACTTATGAAATAGAATTCTGTACTATAGCACATTTTATTCATTAATCAGTTCATGGACATTTGATTTGTTTCCACTTTTGTCTGTTATTCATAATTCTGCTATTAACATTTACATACAAGTCTGTGTGGGCATATGTTTTAATTTCTTTTGGAAAAATACAGGGAATATGCCTGAGTCATGTGGAAAATATATGTTAGCTTTAAAAGAAATGACCAAATTATTCCCCAAAATGATTGTACCACTTTGTATTTCATTAAGAATGCATGAGTTTTAAGTGTTCCACATTATATCCAGCAAATGCCAATGTCAGTTGTTTCTGTTTTTGTTTTAAGTTTAGCAATTCTGTGGGTGGACAGTGGGATACCATTGTGATTTCAATTTGCATTTCTCTGATGACGAGTGACGTTTATCGGCCATTCAGATATCTTCTTTGGTAACGTACCTGTTCGAATAATGTTTATGGCAGCACAGTTCACAATTGCAAGGTTGTGAAGGCAACACAAGTGCCCATCAACACATGAGTGGATTAATAAAATGTGGTATATGTATAACAGGGGATACTCCTCAACTACAAGAAACAATGGTGACCTTGCACCTCTTATATTATCCTGGATAGAGAACTGAGCCCATCCTTCGAAATGAGGTATCACGAGGAGGGAAAAACATGCACCACATGTACTCGCCATCAAATTGGTACTAACTGCCCAACACTAAGGTATTCACAGGGTAGTAATACTCATTGGGTGCCAGTGGGGGGTGATGGGGGGGTAAACTCACAACTAATGGAAGCTGGAAGCGGAACACACTGCATGGGGGAGGGACATGCTTGTAGCCTTGGCTTGGGCAGGGCAAATGCATTACATGTAACCAAAATGGTTGTACCCCCACAATAGCCTGAATAAATTTTTAAAAATAGTTAAAAAAAATAAAACTTGACACAGCAAAAAAAAAATAATTTGCCTTTTTAAAAATGGATCATCTTATTATTGAGTTGCATGAGTATTTTTTTTTAAATTCTGGATGAAAACCATTTGTCAAATATGTATTTTACATTATTTATTTTTGTCAATCTCTGACATGCCTTTTCATTTTCTTAACTGTCTCTTTTGAAGAGCATATAAAGTTCATCTTATCAAATGCTGTCTTTCATAGTTTGTGCTTTTTTACATATTATTTAAGAAGTTTGTACTTAAGCCAACAGCACGAAGATTTTTTACCATGCTTTCTTTTACAAGTTTAATAATTTGGGCTCTTAAATTAAGTCTATTTCCAATTTTAGGTTAATTTATGCATATAGTATGAATTAAGTGTCCAGGTTCCTTTTTTTCATACAGATATCCAATTGTTCTAGCCCTTTTTGTTGAAAACACTATCTTTTTCCTATTGAATTATGTTGGCACATTGTCAAAAAATCAATTGACCACTGAAGTTGAGTCTATAATTCGTAATTTTTAAATGCATTTTTTTGACTTGATCTTAGCAATCCATCCTCCACATTGCTGCCCTACTGATTCAAATAAAATATATATATTATCATACCACTCTCCTATGGAAAATATTTCAGTGATTCCCAACTTCCCACAGAATAAATTCAAAGCACATTCACAATGCCTACAATACCTTTCACAATTTTGGCTTGTGGAGGAGGGCCTGTCAAAGAGAAAAGTATACAATGTGCAAGCACAAAAAAGGTATAAAAAGGTATGGTAATTTTTTGAGATTTCCAAGTAGTTTTGCATCACTATAATATAGGCCATGAGGCCTGATGTATATTCATCTAATTGATAAAATTATCTT
This sequence comes from Indri indri, assembly GCA_004363605.1. Lineage (NCBI taxonomy): Eukaryota > Metazoa > Chordata > Mammalia > Primates > Indriidae > Indri > Indri indri. The sequence goes on along the minus strand of RJWJ010002599.1, from coordinate 65,011 downwards.
TATTTTTTGTAATTTTTTTTTCTTTTTCCAGTGTCTTCTGTCTATTCCTCTTTGCATCTTAATTTCATAGTCTAGTTCAGCACAACTCAAAATATCAGTCTCTGACAGGCATCATGAGCATCACTTGGCAGCTCGTGTCAAAAGATAAAATTACAACAAATTTAGTTTAAAGATATTAACTGGGCAACACTTCATTTTACTGAGCTGAGCAGAAGACTTTGGTTTTTTAGACACAAAAGGGCTGAGGCAAGAAGAAACAGAAAACAGTAAGTGCATTGGTCATTTCAAAGTTATTTTTTCTTGTAAAGGTAAAAGCAGAGAGGACTTCCTTGCCATGCTGGCTAAAACTGGTCCATTTGGGGATTTGGCTATTCTCTCTGTCTCTCTCTGTCTCTCTGTCTCTCTGTCTCTCTCTTTCCTCTTGATTTTTTGGAAGGTTGAATAATTTAGTTTCTGCTTGGTGGCATGGAACTTCAGCACGAATGATTTCATTTTGGTTCAGATTATTGGACTGAGTGCAGGAGCTCAGTCCAAACCAATGGCCTCCTATAAAGTTTATTTAACACAATGTTTAACACAACTTGTTAGTAATGCAAAATCTTAGGCCCCACCCAAGACTCACTGAATCAGAATCTCTGTGAGTGATGCCAAGAAAATGTGTTTTAAAAAGCCCTCCTACTTATTCACATGGGTGCTTATTGTTTTATGTGATCTATATACTGTTTCTTCAGCATTTCTTCTATAATTTCTAAGATTTCTTACACATAGTCATGTTTAAATAATTTAAAGTATTTAAAATATTGATTAACAGAAAGAATATTTAGAGATATTTGAAATTCTTATAACTAGTTATTTATTATCTGTCAACTCTCAGTACTAACTTTGCTAAATTAACAAGTATGGTTTTCACTCAAATATTAGATGCTTAACTGATAGCTTATTGGAATTTGAAAACTACCAGGTGAATTCTTAGTGTAGCATGAGAAGAGAGAAAATCCTAATGATGTGTTATGAAAATGATTATCAAACCCTATACATCCTTTTACTTTTTTCTCAAATTTTGACAATGATCATAAAATTTTTCTCCTTTACTATGTTAATGCAAATTATATTAATACATTTTCTAATGTTGAATGGTATCTAGATGAAATCTTGATTAAACTATGTTTTTATTTTCTCCATTATTCTGCTGAATTTCATTAATTTAATTTATGTAAAATATATTTGGTAATATATTTACATGATTAAAAGACAAAACTATTTTAACAATATATACAGAGAAACCTTACTCCATCTCTGTTCCTCCATCTTGTTCCCCCATTTTTCTTAGTTTATCATTTATTCTTTCAGTTTTTATGTAAGTAAAAGAAAATATACTTATAATCAGCTTCCTGCCTTATATAAGGTGGCATAATATATCCATGGTTATGTACCTTGATGTTTTTCTTTCTCTTAAAAATATCCTCAAAATCTCTCCGTATCTGTGCTTAGAAGTTTCCTCGTTTTTTTAAATTGTGTATTTCTTTACCGAATAAAAGGCATATTCTGTATCCAGGCCCTTACTGCTGGATACTTAAATTATTTCCAATCATTCATTATTCTGAAACATGCCACACTTCACAATTTTGTATATAAAAATTTAAAATACCCCCAGTTCTTTAGATTCCATGAGGTAGGATTCCTAGCTCAAAGGGTAAATGTGTCTGTAATTTTGGTAGATATTGCCAGATTATCTTTGTTCTTCAAAGGAGCTGTTCCATTGCATTTGTGCTAGTCTCATGGATATAGTAGTTTCCAAATTTTTGGAAAGTTTGTCCATTGGATGTGAGAAATGCTATTTCAGAATAAGTGTGTTTCTCTCAATATAAGTAAACTTTAATATACGTTTATGCATTTGTCCAATAAACTGCCTGTTCATATTCTTTGCCTAGTTTTCCAATGAGTTGTTTTTCACCATAGATTTCTAGAGGTATTTTAAATAAGAAAGAGACAAGTCTGAAGTCCGTCTTAAACAACTACATAAAGAAAATCTGGGAAAGGTGGTTGTGTGGGGAGAAGGGAGGTAGAAATTAAGATTTTGATTTTTGACATGTTAAATTTGAGATATCTGTAAAGACATTCAAAGTAGATGTAAATTAGGCAGTTGGATATTCCAATTTCAAACTCAAAGGAGAGAAGTGGGTTGTTATATAAATTTGGGAGTCATTATCATATAGATGGTAATGAAGGTTCTGGGAATGGATGAAATCATCTAGCAAGAAAAGGTAAAAAAGACCAGGACCATCCCTTAAGATACTCAAATACTAATATTTAGAGGAGCCCGAGCAGCACTCACTAGGATGTTGGAGAAATTGATCCTGCCAGGTACTGGATTAGCCATGCAGGGCCTGGACCACCTAGATCCCTGAGGCCAATTTCCTCTGAGAGAAGGAAAACACATTAGGGAATCTTCCAATGGGATTTAAAGCAGTGGGATCTGATAGCATCCTCCACAGCCTATACAATGGGGGAGCATGATAAAGACTTAGGAACTTGTTAATCCTCTGTAAATACCAAGTGCAGTTCAGGAGATGCTTGACCATGTAGGCAGCTGTTTGGCAGCTGGCTGTGGTTTGTGACATATGGAAATTATTATGGTCCAGAGCCCAAGGAATCAGATTCATAAACTAAACTCTGACCTGCTACACCTTAATTCTCCATCATTTATATATATTTATATAAAAATATGCCTTTCCTTCAGCATTATTAAGAATATGACTCATTTAATAGAGTAATACAATGAATGTAATGTTACAAATATTCAGGAAATGAACTTATATCAGGTTGAAGATATATGTCAAAATTTTAATAGTGATTTTCTTAGTTAAAATTGGATGCACTTTCTATTTTCTTCTTTTTGGTTATCGGTGCTTTTATTTTTCTAGTAATGAACATATATATATGTAAAACGTAAGCAAAAATAAGTTATTTTTATTTATTTAAGCTAACTGATAAACTGATAAAGAGAACTAGTAGTGATGTTTATTCCCTGTGAATTTGTTTCTTTTCAAAATTAAAAAAAATTATAAACTTTTAAAACTGATAAATTAAATTTAAACTGCTAACTAACTGCTCTATTGGCCTAATTTCTATCTCATTATTGTAAGTTTTGCTATTGGAATCTTTTAAAAATATTTTTTATTGAGATAAAATTCTCCTTTGTAATTTGATTCAATAGAAAAAGCCTGTTATTTTAATTTATTTTTCATTATGGGCCACGACATTTGGATCCATTTGTCATTTAAATGCAAAAATACTCACACAGAATTACCCCAATTTGAGTGAAGTTTTAATTAATTCAATTGTATCAACTACCTCTTGACCAAATCATCTTGCCGTACTGGGAGGTGCTCATATGGAAATATAAACAACATTGCAAAGCAAGACGACCACAAAGGGATTTGCTGAGGGCGAATCAAGGAGCATTCTGGGACTTTGGAGATGGGAAGAGCCTTTCCTAATGGTTGTATAAAATAGCAAAGATCAAAATGTACTACCTTAGGGCTGGCTTTAGCTCCTTTTTCTAACTTTTCAAAGGCTTAGACATCTCATTACAATGTTTATATATGGTTCTCCAATTGCCTCCCTTTTGGTACATCTCATTACCCTACTTCATGCATACATCTCGCCATATCCCCTTAAATTATCTACATCTCATTACTCTCTAGTCAAGCTTGACCTTGACACCTCTGCACCTCATTTGCTTTGCAATATGTAGCTACTGTTAATAATTCCTTTCCATCTGTGTCATTTATTAAAACATTTAAAGGCACAACTACATAAGAAATCTGCCTTCATTTTATAGGTTTGCCCTTTCAAACTTAAGAATGAAGAGCCTGTTTATTTCACCTTTGTCTACAATTTGAATGAGCTACCACCATGTGGTGTTTCATCAGATACAATACCAGTAAGTTTTGCTGAATCATTCTCTGATGCATTTAATAAAATGTATTGGCTGTGTAAAGCGAATAGGAAAGATCAGGCTAATGTTAGTTCATACAATGATTATGATATTAAAATATGTGCCTTTACCACAAGATGCCTTATAGTTGTTGATGAGCAGGTAGTGCATAAACATTTAAACAGATAATCACAGGGCAATGAAAGCAATGCACTAATGGAGGATTTATCTATACTGTGTTATCCTATAAACACCAGTATACTATGTTTACAACCTAACTTCTCAAAATACCAAACACATCCCTTCTTTAGCTACCAAACTAGAACACACTGGACTGCAACTTTAAATCTAATTAAAAGATATAAATTATAAGATTAAAAGGGGATATAAAATTATTTCTTCAGCTTCCTTTACTCCAATAATATGTCCTCAAAGACTGAAAATATATCAGTTATATGAATAGGTAGCCATTTTATATCTCATTAAAACTCAGTTATTAACATTGTATTGTATAAGCATTCCCTAAAGCATCCTTTGAGAGACTTTGGATGCCGCCTTCCAAAAAACTTTTCATATAGCTAAAACTTAGAAGCAGGTTAATAACTGGGATCATATGAGATCTCCTGAATGGAAGTCTCATTCTGATGCACTTGATAGATCGCTTGTTAATCTATGAGCTAAGTAGATGATATTGCTAGAGCACCATCTCCAGCCTAGCCCCAGAAAATGTGTATTACTGTGCACTGAAATTCAGGAGGGCAAATTCCTACTTAACTAAGGCATTGACATGGTATTAGTAGTCCCATTTGTAAAGCCCTCCACATTCAAGGACATTCAGAGGTTGTAGGGGTTCCATGGGTATTGTAGATCCCTCTCACCTTCCATTTCTCTATCCTAAGCTCCTCGGTAACTGTGTCAGAAAATGTAATGGAATTTTCTGGACTTTTGTCAATTTCTAGCCTTGAATCCACCACAGATTCTACTTATTTCTACAATAATAATGGCTTTTCCTGACCCTGATTTTAAGCCATCTGAATACATATTCCCAAAGAGTGTAAAAGGCTGTTTACTAAAACATTACACAGGCACCTGCTTCCTAAATGCCTATATCTGCTTTTGTAAGTAATTAGTCCTGGTTAAGGTAAATTAACCTATATGGCATGGAGTATTACTGACAGTCAAGACTAATTTTAAAACATCAGATGCTACTTTTGGTGGTCCTTGGGACACTCAATATTACATTTTTGGACCACCATGTTTTGGACCAAACACATAATTCTTGCCAAAGAATTTAGTTTGCTTTCTTTAAGAAATTCAATAATTCAGATTCGTCATATACACACCAGAAAGCTAAATCAAAGGGTAGAGAGCATGTTTCACACATAACACTGGGATAACAGAGGCTGTCCCATCCAACACAATTAGCCAATCTGAGCATTTCATGCTCATCTGATCAGACCTACAACAAACTATGATGATTCAAGACTACAATAAGCAGAATCGTCTGTGCCACAACAACTAAGCAAGATCCAGAGTCATTCAGAGGGGTAGCCCCATAGTGGAGAGAAAGTAAAGAGATTTGTTCTATTGGCTGGAAGCCTAGCAATAACATCACTTTGGCAGGGCACTGGGCTGTCCCTCAACTAAAACATAGACTATGGTGAGTATTGATGGACCTATATCAGACCTGAAAATTTCAATCTTCTGAAAAGAATGGATTTTGCCTAGTTCACTTTTATATACATAGTTCCTAGATCACTGCTGGCCCAGAGTAGGTGTTCAATGATATTTATTGATTGATGGTACATAAACATGTGTGATGCACAATCCCAGGACAAAGACAGCCCATTAGTCTGAATTACTGCTATGTTTATTCATAATTTCTAAATGTCCCAGTACAAACTGAGAATACATTTCATTTAAAAAGTTCAAGACCAGCCTGAGCAAGAGCGAGACCCCATCTCTACTAAAAAAATAGAAAGAAATTGGCTGGACAACTAAAAATATATAGAAAAAATTAGCTGGGCATGGTGGTGCATGCTTGTAGTCCCAGCTACTTGGGAGGCTGAGGCAGAAGGATAGCTTGAGCCCAGGAGTTTGAGGTTGCTCTGAGCTAGGCTGACGCCATGGCACTCTATCCCAGGCAAGAGAGTGAGACTCTGTCTCAAAAAAAAACCTTCTTCTTACAGCTCTACCATACTCTCATGGAAATGAACATCTTAATCAAAGTGGTTCAATTACTCTCTGTTATCAACCTCTAATTTGCTTCTGTAAAGATATCCCTCCCTACTCATCGAAGAATTTTTTCTTCTTTACCAATCCAAGTACTTAAAACAGAAATTATGTTCTTGCTTTATATTTGATTTGGAAAACAACTTGGGGAACTTTTCGTATCTAAATATACCACTAGACACCCACAGATCAATGGTTAGAGGGAATGTTTCAGTTAATTATCAGAATATGTGAATAACTAAGAACTCTTTGGCTTACTTTTATAGACTACCTGGCATGGCGTAATGTTGGACTTGACAATAAATAAAGCTCACCATAATAATCCCAGGTAAAAATTCTTTCCCAGGGCTATTATACCTCTAACTGATAATTTATTTTTCATATAGTTGATGTTCAAACTTATATTAAGAAACTTACGCCCTGTTGATGGCCTAAATAAATTTTATACAGCTTGCATATATTTTATTATTAGTTCTTATGTTAAAGAATAATTGCCACATCCCCTAATGTATAAATTCTACTTAGTGTACATATTACTATTTCATGCATACTTCCCCTGGTTTCTGTAAAATAATAAAAGTAGCTTTTTAGTGTATCTCCATATTAATAGTAACCTTTTATACTGAAAAATAAGGAAGCAGTGGGCTTTAAAAGATATTTTACCTAAGGCTATCTAGCATAATTTAATGTATTAAATCCATTTTTACTTTTTATCATTTATGACAAGTGAACTTTAGGAGGGCAAAACAATTTTTAACAAATGGAAACACTGCTTATACAGCATTGGAAGAAAAAATATGCTGTTTTTTTTTTATTCTTAAATATGTAAAGTGTCACTATCATGAAGCTTGACAGACTTGAAGCAAGCCTACTTAAAGGGGTACATTTTAATGCTTGCTAAACATAAAAATAAGTTTTTGGAAAGCACTACTTGTCTTAAAAATAAAGGGCATTCATATGCAAGATACAGAGTAACTTACCAAAATATTCTGATTTATTTCTTTCTAGATACAAATGGTTAATTTTTTAAGCTTGAATGATGTGAAGTCATTAATCCAATACCTTATAATACATTTGTTTGCTTAGTGAAACATAATATAAAATTTCACCACCACTCTCTTCCTGCCTTTAAAAGAATGCCTGGTTTGTTAATGCAATATTTCAAAACTAATTAATCTCCTTTTTGACAAGACGCATATGCATTTATTCTGAATCAAAGCTTCAAAAGAGATTTTTTAATGAATTATTTAGAATTCTTCTTGTACTTTCTATATCTTGGCAACCTTGATCACATAAAAGAATAAATTTCTAGCCATAGTTAAAGCCAAGACAGTGCCACTGTTATTTTTCTTACTGCTTTTAACATTAATCCTGTTTCCGTATCCTCAGTGTATGACCGCATATTTTTCCATATAGTCTAAATTGTACTTCGATATTTAATAATTAAAACCAACTATTATTTATTTCAATTTTAGGCACAGTATTGTATATAGACTGATAATCAACGTAATATAGTACTTTCAGTCATTTCTGAGTTCCTAAAAATTCTCGTTATTAAATACATTGGATTCTGCTATGTGGGAATCATGTTAATGACTCTGAAAAAAATGTTTCAGTAGAATTAGGTAGATGTAGAGTAGTCCTTTAAATCAGTTATCATAAAAAAATACTTGGATTCTTTAAAACTAGCAGAAATTTCTAGTGCTAAGACTATGGTTGTTAAAAACACAGAGTGGCCCATCTCTCTTTGCGTATACAGACTCTGAGTTATGACCAAACATATACTTTGGGCTGAAACTGTTTAGCAATTAAGATAGTATTTGTATCACAAAAGTCACAAATCTATTCCTTATGAAAAATGAATATATATATGTATTCCATATATATGTGATATATACCACATGTATAGTATATGGCAAAGAGAGACACAGAGACAGAGATAGAGAAAAGAGGTTCATTCAACGGAATTAAGCCAGTCAGTTCGGTTTCGGTAAGCAGAATTCAGTAAACCATTCTCACATCCAGATCTCTACCTATAGTAAACAAACAGAAGGGACCACATGGTTTTTATATTATTTCAAACTTACTGTTACAGTTGGAATGAAGAATATACTCCCACCTTCATTACTGAAACTAGATATTGAGCTAGTGACTGACTTACCCAAGCAAGTGCAAATGGACAAGCTATGGCAAAGCAAGGAAAGACCTGCAGAGTTTGGCACAAACAGGGCACACACACAGCTTTTCTTATTTCTCTCTTTTTTAAGGTACTAAGTAATTTTTGAATTCTTAATTCAAATATTTCTATATGTACTTTAATTAATATTAGTTAACATCTAGCATTGTATGCAATGGTTCATAAAGCACAACTAAATAGGTGCTATCTTCTACTACCGCTCCATAAAATATAAAATGCCCTGATGATTACTGTTCTGGTTCTTTTGCATTTTTTTCAGTCATTAGCATTTCTACCTGTTGACTTATTTTGTTACCTTTTATTTTTATAATTTCACATTTAAAGAAAAGTTATAAAATTTGTACAAGGAACAGATTTAACAATTGTTTGTGTTTTGCCCCAATCATATCTATCAATTTCTTGGTGTACATTTCTTTATCTATATATTATGAATATATATATATTCACCCTCAAATGATTCAGAAAATTTTATATTCTTTGCCATATATATTATATATTCATATTTACAAATATCAATACATTCGATAAAACTTTAACTGGACTCACAAAGAAGGAAGAAAAAAAACACGAACTTCCAACCTCAGGAGTGAAAGAGGGATATCACTACAGACTCAACAGACCTTTAATGAAAAATAAGAAAATAATATGAAGAACTTAAACACATAAATACAATAACTTACAGGAAATGAACCAATTCCTTGAAAGTCCAAAAATACGAAAATTCACTCATGAAGACATAGATAAACAGTTATATAATAATTGAAAGGATTTAAGTTGCAGTTTAAAAGCCTTCTGAAAATGATGGCTTTTAGGCTTAAATGGTTTCACTGGAAAATTCCACATGACATTTGAATAAAACAAGCCTAGGCTACATAATCTCTTCCAGATAATAGAATAGAAGTGGACACTTTACGACTAATTTTATGGGGCCATCATTACCCAGATAACAAAACTCTACAAAGAAAGCACAAGAAAAGAGAACTATAGACAAATATTCCTTGTGAATCTAGCTGCAAATAATTTTCAATATAATAAGAGAACATCTAACCCAGGAATATACAAAAGGAATAATGTACCATCCTGAAGTGCAATTTATAATGTAAATACAAGATTAGTTTAGGATTTAAAAAGTACTCATTTTACAAACTAAAGGTATTTATAGACTAAAGATAAAAGATTTACAGACTAAAGATGATCATATCACTTGTTGTGGAAAAAGCATTTGACAAAATCCAACATCTATTCACCAAAATAAAAGAAAGAAAACAAAAAGGAACTCAGCAAATTAGAAATGAAAAGGATTTCCTTAACCTGATAACAGGCATCTAAAATGATCCTATAGCTAACATCATATCTAATGATGAAGACTAAATGCATTCCTCTTAAAATTGATGTCATAGACAGAAATCTAAAATGTCCTCCAAGATTCCTGCCTCCTGGTGTACACACGCTGAGTATTCTGCTCCCCTGGAGGGTGGGTGAGACAAGGCAATATGATGGCATATCACTCCCATGAATATATTACTAGTTAACTAACTTTGAGTTTATCAAAAAGGAGATTATTCTATGAGGGCCAGACAGAATCAGGAGACCTTCATAAGGTGAAGTGTCAGTTTTTCTCCTCTCAGCCTTGAAGGAGCAAACTGACATGTTATGTTGTTCTAAGAAAACAAAATCAATTCTGACTGATAATAATTTTAAAGTCTTACAAAGAAACTTCGAATTACTTCAAAACTATGAAATAGAAACTAAAAAAAACCATACACCTATCATAGGATATAAAAATAGATTCAGGTAGCCTCCGCTTTTTTGCCATGTGATAAATAAGAGCGTAAAATGTGACATTTGGAAATTTGGCTTGAAATACACACACACACACACACACAAACACTTACATAAAAATAAAAATTAAAGTGGGCTTAGGATATGATCCAACAATTGCGTTCTTTGGTATTCACCCAGAAGAGTTAAAAACATGTCAACACAAATACTTGCCCACAGATGTTTATAGCAGCTTTATTCAAAATCTCTAAAAGCTGGAAACAACCAAAGCTGTTCTTCAGTAGATGAATGGATAAAATAAACTGTGGTACATCCAGATGATGAAGTATTAATATTATTAGGCCATAAAAAGAAATGAGCTATCAAGCCATGAATAGATAAGCAGAAACTTAAATTCATATTATGAAGTGAAAGAAGTCAATCTGAAAAGACTGAATGATTCCAAGTACATGACATTCTAGAAAAGGCAAAACTATGCAGACAGGAAAAAGATCAGAGCTTTCCATGGGTTGGGTAGAGGAAGGGATGAATAAAAAGAAATGAATTAGCAGGGTATAGTGAATTTTTATGGCAGTGAAAATACTCTAAATGATGCTATAATGTTGGATACCTGTCATTATACATTTGTCCAAATCCATAGAATGTACAACACTAAAAGTGAATCCTAATGTGAACTAAGGACATTGGTGATAATGGTGTGTCAATGTTACTTCATTGACTGTAACAAATGTACCACTCTGGTGGGGAATGTTGACAATGGGGGAGGCTATGCCTGTGTCGGGGTAGGCAGTATATGTGATATCATTGCACTTTCCTCTCAATTTTGCTGTGAACCTAAAACTGCTCTAAAAAATTGTCTTAAAAAAGCAAAACAGAGAAATAAGATAAAAATCTAAGATACAAATCTTTTTAAAATATTTTAATTTATGTCAAACCCTAGCCTATTATAGAAAAATTAGGAAACAGAAAAAAATAGAAAACATTCAGAGACACTGTCTCATATCGTGTATGGTTATGCACTCTCACTCTAATCCAGTAACATTTCTCGAATAAATAAGTGGTCAGTCTATGCTTTCTCTAATTCATTTAATTTTCTAAAGACCTTTAGCCAAAGTTATTATTAATAATAATAATCATTACCCTTTTTGCTTATGCAATTTCCAATTTTCTCTTTTCATTCATAGTTATCTTGTTATATAAATGGTGGAAGCCATGGCCAAGAAGGAAAATTATGTGATAGTATTCTTTCAGGAGTAACAAATGTTGGTGGTCAGTTTGGCAGGAAGCAAAATCTCCATTTTCATCTCATGATCTAGAGTACCAAGTTCTTTTCAGAATATGTTTAGTTTTAATGCATAATTTCCAAAAATGTAAAGCATAATTGTCTTACAAATATAAAGTGAGCATTTGTCAAATATTTACTTAATTCATTAACAGGGAATCAGCAACTTGGTAAGGCAGGTCCAAAGTGATTTGGAGAAAGCCAAGTATTTATGGCAAGAAGGCAGGATGCTACAATTAGATCGTTAATTTAGAAACAAAGCTGTTTAATGTCCATAGGACATTAAAACTGTAATTTTGCTGATATTATCTGAATCTCTACCAAATAAAATTCCTTTTCAAAGCTATGAAAAAAGAATCATTTCCTTACTATAGGACAAGGATTATTTGCATTACTATTGGTTATCTACAAATTAACATCTTTCCTTCAGGGCTATAAAATATATTATTGAATAGTAAATGGGAAATCAAACAAAGGCACATGAACCTTTTGTCTATTTCTAAGTTTTAGATATATTTTCTTAATAACATTATATTTACAAGTTAAGGGCTGAAGTGATTCATATGATTACAGATCTATTTTTAAATGACACTGGTGATTATGAATATTCAATGTATATGTAACAAATACGAATCTGCTGCATAGATCCTGAGGTGGAAATACATCACTTTCTTTGAATTTCCTTAATCAGGCGGACTCTGGAATAGCCTTTGTCTACCAGATGGTTAGGAAATTCAATCATTATCATTGTTATCATCACCGATCTCCTATTGCTTCTTGTGCATGATCACATGGTTTGTTCAAACACCCTCTCTTCCATATGTCCATACCATGTTAGGAGTTTTTGCCAAGGTTTCTAGTGTCTAGCATCTAATCTCTAGGTTCACATTTAGTCATTACTGTATGAGAGGTGCCACATTTAACTGGTACTTAAATTGCCATGATTGGTGTAACTGGGAGCAGTGTTTATTCTTTTAGCCTTTGGAGAACATTTTCCCTATAGGGCCATTCCCCATAGAGCCACTATCTCCAACTCGTTTCCTTCCTGCATATCTGGGGCAATTCCCACTCCATTTCTTGACAGGAAAAAACAAAAACCATAACAAACAAACACAAACCGTGCTGAACTAAGACATGTGAGGGGATCTGTGTGTTCATGGGTGCATCTGGACGATGTAGAAAACGTTGGTAATAACAGCAGTGGCAGGTGTAACTAATAAGTGAAAGAAGTTTAAGCTTTCGAACTTCACTTTTCTACAAGTCCCTTCCAAATCCCACAAAGACTCTAGCAATGTGTTCATATGGAAGTCCTATTTTCTGCAAAATTTACAAAAGTCAAGAAATGTAACTGCAATTGGTGAAACTACTATCTCTTTCCTCTCTGGACTCCTAGGTAGACTCTCTTCACATGTGGGGGATGTGGAGGTTGAAAGGATTTGGTAGAGAAGGTGAAGTATTTTAGAGATTTGGTTAATGAGAATTACATATGGCAGAGTAGGGTATATTTTTTGATTTGCAGTACCTCCATATATATTGCTACCATGGTTTGACAGGCTAATAAGTTGCAGAAATGCAAAGCTAAAACTTTTCTAAATTACCAAGAATAAAAATAAATAAATTTTGACCAACCTTACTAAATTTCAGAATTACCTTTACTCTCTCCATAGATGATAATATTATGGAAACATTATATGAAAAAGATGATCAAAGAGTATATACAACAACAATGACAAAAAGATACAAAAGAACTGTACAGACAGGTTATACATTATTTTCTGGATTTTGTGATGTTCTTCAGTTTTTTTTTTTTAATTTATAATTTCTTGTTATTTTCATTCTTATCCTAAGTAAATGTTCATTTTCAGACTTCATTTTGAATACATAATTTTGTGGTTTTTTTTTTTAAAGACGGGGCCTCAAAATTAACTTTTTGACTCACAAAATTTGAATCAAGTCCTTAACTGACTGGATCTTCCAAGCCTAGGCTTCCCTAAGCATGGAGTGTGGTGGGTGTTTGGTATGCAGAAATTGCCTTTTGTTATTTTGAGTCTCTTATAGCACTAAGGAAACAAACAAAAAAAAAGACATTAACATTTAAATAGATTATCCTGCCCCACATTATGTTTTATGTTGTCATTAACTTGCTGTTGATAAGATAGTCAGGCTATTTAAAACATAGTATAATATTCTAGATACTAACTATCACACTAAGGATTTTTAGATTTTTCTTTAATTTCTATGGAAAAGAGAAAAAAATACTTGTATTTTGTGTGTATAAGCTCAAAGGAACATATATACATAATCTGTCACCATCTGTTCATGAAAAAAAAATTTTCCACAGACAACCAAGAAAAAATCATTTCAAATGTGCCTAGGCTGTGAATTAAAACTACATCAAGCAAGTCTGCAGAATTTCATTTCCCATGTCTACTGCTACCCAAATGTAAAATTTGTGTAGCAAATATGTATCTTGGCTCATGACAGGAACAATAGAAACTAGCAATATATAATGTATAGCCTATGCTGCTAGCTTATTTTTAAAAATTACTATTGCTGTAAGTACAACTGCTAATGATATACTTCCCCAAACTTTATTTTTAAACTTTGGTTTTAATCATTAATGCTTTCTACAGAAGTAACTAAAAATTACTTTTATACTATATTTGTTAATAGCTGTCCTTCCTAGTTAAAATAGCTCATTTTCTCCCAAATTCCATTCAAGACACCTATGAAGACTTACAAAGGAACAACAACACACAATTATAACAACACATAATACTAAGAATAACAGCAATCTAATTTCGGAGGAATTTGCACTAATTATAAGGCCTACAAAGAGGAAAATGAGAATCATTTTGAAGTCAGAGCTGAAAATTTTACCACTAGAAAGTAAACAGACCTATTTGTCTAAAAGAAAACTAGGAGATTTTTTTTTTAACTCATTTTCTTCTTTCTGATTTGGAGATCCATGGACTGTATGATCCCGAGAATTGAGCAGTTTTCTTTATATCATATTGATTTCAATTATGACAACAGAAATGCATCCTTTAATTCTCCGTCCCCACCCCCTACACACCATCACATTGGTTTGTACTTCTTTAATCCTATATTCCAAAATCTCAATGCAAAGAATGAAAACCTCAGGGGAATAACAGCTTCACCTTGCATCTTAGGGGGAATTGCACAAGTGCAGTGGACAAAATGTTTGTGTCTCCCCACATTTCATATGTTGAAATGCTAAGCCCCAATGTGATGGGATTAGGAAGTGGGGCATTTGGGAGGTAATTAGGTCATGAAGGTGGAGCCTCATACTGGTCTCCCTCAGGGTGGGATTAGTGGCTTTATAAAAAGAACCCCAGAGAACTATCTCTCCCTCTTTACACCATATGAGGATATAAGAAGTTGGCAGTCTGCAACCCAGAAGAGGGCCCTCACCAGAACCAGACAATGATGGCACCCTGATCTTAAACTGCCAGCCTCCAGAACTGTGAGTAATAAATTTCTTTTGTTTAGAAGCCACCCAGTCTATGGTACTTTGTTATAGCAACCCCAACTGATAAAGACACCATATAAGCAATATAGAAGGAGAAGGAAAAAATGGAAAGTACCACATCTTGTAGAATGTATTCTCCCTTGTATTTCATCATCTCAAAGTATTATAAAGAAACAAGTAGGGTGAGGATGATATTACAATCCAATGGAGCCACAGGTGGTGCATGTCTGTGAAACACTAAACATGGGTACAAGGTCTGGGTCCTTCACTCAGTTCTACACAATCAACCAAAGAGGCAGTCTATGATATATTTTGAATTCCATTTTATGTATTACGAAGTAATGGTTAAGGTTTACTTTTTGCATATGGATTTTCAAGACAATCAAATGATTGTATAAATGATAAGTATCTGTATATTATGACTGTATAACTTCTATACTCTCTCTCCTGCTACATTCTTTTGTCTATTTTGCCAACACCATATTGTCTTGATTATTATAGCCTCATAGTAAATCAAATTTGTTGTTGCTGTTCTAACTACTTTGCTTTTCATCTGAGTTTTTGAATTGTCTTTTAAGTGTCTAAAACCTGCCTGACAGTTAAGTAGAAGGAATAAGTTCTAGTGTTTGATAGCACAATAGGGTGACTATAATTGACAATAATTTATTGTATATTTAAAAAGAGCTAGAAGATTTGGAATATTCCTAACACAAAGAAATGATAGGGGGTTCAGGTGATGGATATCTCAATCACCCTGTTTTACCATTATATGAATGCATCAAAATATCACATGTACCCTATAAATATCTACAATAATTACATACCAATTTTTTAAAATTAAAAGAAGCCTGTAATTTGATTGGGCTTGTTTGGCTTTAACAGAAGACTTCATACAATGCCTAAATCCAAAGAAATGCCTTTAGTGATGTAAATTAAGGAAGTACCCAATTAGAGAACACAAGGGACTACTCAATTAAGAATTATGGGAAGCATGCAGGAATTATGTGGGCTTTTTTTTTTTTTTTTTTTTTGTGAGACAAAGTCTCACTCTGTTGCCCAAGCTAGAGTGCCGTGGTGTCAGCCTAGCTCTATGTGGGCTTTTAATTAAATGTAATTAGGAATAGAGTCAGTTTTTGGGTAAAGGTTAAGGTTGAACACAAATCTGAATTATTTATAATCAAGCAAAGATTTTATTTAGTCAATGCTAACTTTCAACAAGGTGGCAGGTTTGTACATTTATTTTGGCATGATTGTTAGAAAAGAATCCTTTCTATAATGGAAGTGTTGCTTTATGTTCATATACCTTCAAGATACCATTACATATATTGGAAAATCCTTAAAATGTTTTTAGAAAACGAAAGTTTTTCTGTTTCTACAAGCAAAATTTACCACTAAATAGAAATATCTTTAACATTTTGGTTAGCATAAGTATTGATTAAAATATTCTTGAATTTTTATCCTGTTTTTCTAGTATTGACAAAGGGTGAAACAAAGAGGAAGTACCAGCAGATCTACCTTTTGCAAATATGGTCACTTCTTTTTTAAATAATAGAAGAATTATCAGAATGGCAGCATTATTTTATATGCTTAAGAATCTTTTGAGTAATCATGTCGTTTCTTAGCTATGCACCATGGTGATGACTCCAATGGGATCAAATATTTATATTTTCTGTCTTTATTCAAATATCCAAGTAATTGTTCCAAAATAACATATTTTAATAATAGAATAGAATGGCAGGGTCAGAAGCATACTGTGCTGGCGGGAAAGGGGAGAGGTGGGTATAACAAGCCATATCGAGTATTAAAAATCCAAACCAGATATATTAGAGTAATAATCCATTGTAAAATAAATTATCAGAAGTGGGATGTACTAAAAATTTTAGTGTTTGAAGTCTCATCAATTTGTTTATTGATAGAGACACTGAGACCAAAAACTTTAAAATTCACATACCAGTACTAAAAGTTCTTTCTGATGAGACAATATATTGGAGAATATAAAAATATATTTTTAAAAAATCATTTTACAATATATAAAATTATAGAACAGTTTGACATTTGTCTATATTCCAGAAATCTCTAAATTGCATTTACATTTAGTAGCTAGTAGCTGGACTCTGATATAAATCAATATTCTTTATCAAGAATCCTATTCTATTCATCTCAGAAGGCAGTTTTCTTTATGAAAATTAATATGCCATATTGCATTTTGTTTAATGACATGCAGTAGTCTCATCTTAAAACTTTTGGTTAACTATTTGTGGAAATCACACAGATCTATAGGATACAGAATGTTGTCTGGTTGTTTGAAAGTCGATACCATAGTCTGTTACCTAAAAGATGTCATTTTTCTCTTTTTCTATCAGGAATTACATTCTTGGCTAATCCAAGTATAATGACCTTACAATACCATGGATGTAGCTGCTATCTGAGAATTTTGTTAGTCTTGGAAGAAAGTCGTACCTTTAGAAAGAAATGTTAGATTACGATTAAGCCATGGGACAGCCATATAAAACACGTAGGCCTGTCCATTTTTAAAGGTCTAACTTTTATAATATATATTATATAGTGTTAAATTAATGTCCCAGAACATGCATTATATCTCTACTGATATTAGAAGTCTACATTACTCACTTTCTTGAATTTTTAGGCACAGTGCACAATACTGAATCATTTGAATTTATCATCTTCTAATGTAGAACAAAAATGTCCTCAGGAGTTACTGAGCTGTGAAAGGTTATTTTCTCCTTAACCTAATGATTACAGGCTTTTTTCTAGCTAGTCATGACTTCAACTATTGCTCTATTTCCTCCTTTCACCTCTCAGCATAACCATATTGATGATTCTTAATTCTTTATCTCATTGCTTCTAATATTTTATCTTTTGCAGTTCTATTAAGGACTTAATGTCACGGAAAAAAATAAACAAAACTTTTTGGAGAAACTCTTATAGATATCGGCCTAGGCAAAGAATTTATGAAGAAGACCCCAAAGACAATCACAGCAACAACAAAAATTAATAAATGGAACTTGATTAAACTAAAAAGTTTCTGTATAGCCAAGGAAACAATCAATAGATTGAATAGGCAACCTACAGAATGGGAGAAAATATTTGCATGCTATACAACCAATAAAGGGCTAATAACCAGAATCTATAAAGAATTCAAACAAATCAGCAAGAAAAAAATCAAACAACCCCATTAAAAAGTGGGCAAAAGTCATGAAGAGAAACTTTTCAAAAGAAGATAGACTAATGGCCAGTGAACATATGAAAAAATGCTCAACATCGCTTATCATCAAGGAAATGTAAATCAAAACCATGAGATATCACCTAACCCCAGTGAGAATGGCTTTTATCAAAAAGTCATAAAACAACAGATGCTGGTGTGGATGCAGAGAGAAAGGAATACTTATACACTACTAGTGGGACTGCAAACTAGTACAACCTCTATGGAAAATAATATGGAGCTATCTCAAAGAACTAAAAGTAGACCCGCCATTTGATCCAGCAATGCCACCACTGGGTATTTACCCAAAGAAAAAAAAGTCATTTTATCAAAAGACACATGAACTTGAATGTTTATTGCAGCACAATTCACAATCACGAAGATGTGGAATCAACCTAAGTTCCCATCAACATATGAATGGATTAATAAAATGTGGTGTATGTATACTATGGAGTACTATGCAGCCATAAAAAATGGTGAACTAATACCTTTTGTAACAACCTGGGTGGAACTGGAGATTATTCTTCTAAGTGAAGTATTACAGGAATGGAAAACAAACACCACATATGGTCATTATTAAATTGGAACTAATCAATCAACACCCATGTGCACATATGATAGTAAAACTCAACAGAAAACAAGTAGGTGGGAGGTAAATTTACACATAATGGGTACTATGCATGGTCCCTTGGTGATGGGCACACTTATAACTTTGATTCAAACTGCACAAAAGCAAATCATATAATCAAAATGTTTATACCCCTGTAATATTCTGAAATTAAAAATAAAAATTTTAGTAATCTTAAAATACTTGTCAGTTTAGCAATTGGTGGCTATATTCTTCACACACAAAATGCATGAGCTTTTAAAACACATATGCTGTTTTAGATGTTGGGCAAATGTGTTGTACTACTGTTCACTTCTTGTTTTCCATTCATGTTCTAGACCTTTAAAGCTGTCAGGATTCTGTTCATCAAAAATTATCTACTATATTTTTCATCAAATCTATGCATTCATTCAGAAGGTAAAACTATAGGAAACTGAATTGTATCACAGGAAATTAAATTATTTGAAAATTTTTCTCTTTTGCATTCAATACCCATTTGGCTTAGTGTCATAGTGTCTTGATTTTAACAAAACACAGTAGAATTCAAAGACGACTTTCAAGTCAAGTCTTGAAAGACTCCACAGGATCAGACATAATATAAGGTGGGTGGATAAAATGGTAAAAGCAAAGTGCATCAGAATGAAAATAACATTAGTTTCACATTTTCTAACCCTATAGCGTTCTATAAAAAGTTAAATGATCTAAAAAATATATGAATACCTTCTAGGCATATAAATAACTACACAGGGATCATCAAATGTGTAAAAAAAAAACAAGACAAAAAAATCCACAAAACCTTTTTTTTTTTAATTCCTGTAAGATATTATACTGTAGGATAAGAGGGGAAAAAATAACTTTATTTCATTATTTTTGGAAAGAATATGTCCCATAACAACCTCCCTGCTGAGCTATATGAAGTTTTGGGATTTGAATTGGCTTTTTTGTAGCTCTAATCTCAGTGCCTAGAAAATAACTGACATGGCGTACCTGCTCTATAAGTATATTTTTATTAAATAAATGAATGATTAAACTACCAGATAATAAAGTAATTGTCTTCTGTGGTAGCTCAAGCATAATTTTACTGGGCTATGTCTCTTAAATCAGCTTTTTAGTAACATAAAGATGAATCAAGTCAACTTCTTAAATTGTCCTTTAAATAGCTATAGAATTTTTCTGTCTTTTATTAAGCATGTGACCTGGGGCAAGTTAAGTGCTCATCTCCCTCCTCTGCATATGTGGAAAACCATGTCAATAGAATAACCTACCTTATTGTGAGGAAAAAATTAATTCATGTAAAACACTTGGAAGAGTGCTTAGTTTATAATAAGTCCTTAATAAATATAAAGTATCATGTAGTATTATTTCATTTTATGCATAAGTTAAACCCATTGAATTTAAGCAATTTATGCTAGTTCTAAATAAGGTTCTTATTCATTAAAAAAAGCTATTTTATATATTTCTGTTTATTTACCAGTAAAGTACTAAGTCATGTTTATCTAGACATAATCATCAGTACTGATGACTTTAAATTGTAAAATCACAATTGAGAATTACTTTGAAGATTGTTACTATTTGCTCAAGGCTAGAAAATAATTGTTCAACTCATCAACAAAATGTTTTTGAACATTCAGGGACACATGATAAATGTGTACTGGCTGTATCTCACACCATAGCATATGTGTAAAGAGGAAACCGAAGCAGATAATACACTGAGTGTCCTGCTTTCCAAGTTGTATGCCTTGGTGTGCAGTTGTGACTGCCTGAAGAAAAGGAAGCTTATTTGTAATTTACACAAAGGTGCCATGTTGGCCAGCAGCAGCTTTGTGAATACACAACAAATATATGTCTATTTTTTAACCACAAATTATATACTCACACTACTATTAATATGAATGTGAAACATTAGTAATATTCATTTCTTCCATTTTACATTAAATAATATATCTGAATATAAACAGAACTGCTTATATTTTCCACTAGTGCCTCAATAATTTACCTTGAGCACATTCTTTTAGAGACTACTAATTTAAAGATTAAATCATCAAAAGGCTATTATTAATATTATGGGCTTCATGCAACCATGCTCTAGCCATTGTGCTATTTGCCGAAGATATGCAGACGAACAGAATTACATTTCTGTGTCTCTCCATACATACTCTAAAACTCTAATGGGATTGAGGGGAGACCATAGCATATAATAACAATATTAATTAAACTCTGAAGGACAGAGGCAGATCCTGAAGAGGAATATCTATTTAAAGCTGGGATAGAGGGGGAGTTCAGAAGCTTGTGCATAGAAGAGGTAGAACTTAATTGATAATCTTTCTGACTTACAAATCCATGATTATTAACCTCTATGTTTTCAGGCACTTAAAACAAAACAAAAATACATGGTTAAAACAATATAAAACTATAGGTTCACCCAGAATGAACATGTAAGTAAGAATTGCAATGGGCTATAGACAGAACCTTAGGAAACTCCAAATTTTAGGGACAGAGAAAGCAAAATCTTGGAAGAAATGAATAGAAATACTAACCAGAAAGCTTTAAAGAAGATAAGGAAGAGTTTTAATGAAAAGCCAAGGCAGTAAAAAATATTGATATAGATTAACAGGCAAGGGGTATAATAAGTTAAAGGCAAAAATAAATAAATAAATAAACAAACAAACTATTGAGTTTGATAATTTGGAGGTCTTTGGAAAGAGTTCTATTTGGTTAGATGATTTTGGTTTTGGCTTGATTGTCTTTACTTAGTTCATGCTTATAGTCTGAGGGACAAGAGACTGAAGAGAGAGAATGAAGAGTTGAAGACAGAATGAAGAAATAATTGACAAAGCAAAAGAAAACAAGATGAAAATTTGCAATGATAGAAGATCGAGGTTAAAAAAAACCCGAATGCATGGATAGGCTTTGGACAAAAGGAACACCACTTCGTTTGAAGTTGAACAAAAAAGGTAAAGATTTTTGGAAATATAGATACATTTACATATTGTGAGATTGGACAGCTGAGACTATTAATCTGATGGTCTCCATTTTTTTTAAGAAGGAGGAGTAACAGGTTCAAGTAGAGGGCTTGAGAAGATAGGGGCTCTTGGAATAGCATGCCTTAGGAACTGAAAAAATTAAGCAGCAATTACTATGTATTAAGAAATTAAGAATTACTATGTATTATCTAGAAACCAATTGTTTTATTACTTGTCAAATGCAACATTACAATAATAATAAAGAAAAATTATTTAATCTATAACTTACCAAATTAACATAATTATTTATACTATTAGAATAGAAAATGAAGAATGAGGCTGTGGAGGGGTAATGCAGAAAGACATTTTCACAAGATTAAATTTTATCTATATGAATTATAATATTATTTTCTCTTCTAAGTTTCCTGAAAAGAAGGCTGATGGTCCTTTCCTTAAAATTGACACATCTGAACAAACTATTGGATATATTAATTCAGTTGTATCATTTAACCTGAACACTGACCTACTTTGACGTTTGACTTCGTGAACATTTTCATGAGCTACATTCAGTAAAAAGAAACAGCAAAGACCTAATTCTTAGACTCCAACCAAAACATCACGACCTCTTGTCTTTATTTCTCTTCTTTTATGACATTATCTATTACATAGGCTAGCATCAAACTTAATCACATTTTCCAAGAGTAACCAGTTTACGAATTCTCTTTGATTATGGCAGCCAATTTCTTCTGCTCTCAGCTTTTCTGGTAAGTATTATTTTCCATAATCCAAAATACACAGTGATACCACTTATATGTAATCAAGTCAGTTGTATCCATCATTACTCATAGACTCACTGTATTTTAATTTTTCAAAAGACCTGAGGGAGAATTATCTAAACCAATCAACTTGGTTCCCAAGTCTCTTAAAGCATAAAGTAATTTGTATTACTTTTTGTCATCAAATGATGTTTGCCAATGTCTTTACTTGTCATACCACTGAAACAATGTTGAGAATAGAGGATACCTTCTTCTATAATTGCCTTAGAATGTCTAATTTCAGCAGCTAGTTCTGGCAGGGATTGAATTCCATGGGTGTGTTATGTGGCATTATTAAAATATTTGAGTTGTGCAGTACGGAAAGAAGCAATGATCTAAACAATTAAAGTGGAAATATTTTTTTGATCAACCTGATCAGAGTATCAACTTTTTCTTGTCAGAAACAGCAGATTTAGCCATTGCTTTATATGTCATCTGTTTTGTGTTTGTTTAATTTTTTTTTTTTAATGGCTCGTTTGGTCATCAGTTGTCTTACATGAAGCCAAGCAGTGTTTTCAATTTCTTTTTAGTTCTCTACAGCAACTAGTCCAAGGTGTGTTTCATTTTAATTGTTTATACAAATATTGACATTTTGATGGCAGGAATGCAAAGAAAGAAAATGATGAGCCATTATCACATTAGTAAATTAGTTCTATTAAACTGAAAAATAAAGAGCTCCACATGATGCTATTCTTTATTCAATTCCTTTGGCATTTCAGATATTCATTGTAAACCAGAAAGAATATATATTTCCAAAATAATTTTTATAACATAATGAAGCCATTTAATCCTAAAAGACATTATTCATACTATTTTTTATAACAATTTGTTGGTTTTTGCTTTAATTTTAGCTTTGCTTTGGCCTCTACTATTGGGTTCACAGGAAAACCAGTTTTTTAGGCCACTGTTACATTAAAAAAAAAATTGATACCAGGTAACTGATGTGTCTAATTCATACTATTAATATAAAATCATTGGTGAGAAACATGATGAGGTTACTTAAGACACTTTTTTTCAATACAATTACATTCATTTAATGAAAGTCAACATAAAGGACAAATGCATGAAATGTTTAATTTGAACAAGTAAAATATTGCTGTGGTTTGAATGTGTACCCCAAAAGTTCATGTGTTGAAATTTAATTGCCAAGATAATGGTCTTGGGCGGGTGGGGCCTTTAAGAAGTGATTGGGCCCTGGGGATTTTACCTTCATAAATGGATTAATGCCATTATTTCAGGACTCGGTTAGTTAGGGAGCTCTCTTTTGCCAGTAACTCTTTGCCGCTCCACTTTTCCGCCATGTTATGACAGCATGAAGCCCCTCCCCAGATGCTAGTGCCACACTCCGGAACTTTCCAGCCTCAGAACAATGAGCTAAATAACTTTCTTTTCTATATAAATTACCAGTCTGTGGTATTCTGTCATAGCAGCAGAAAATGAACTAAGATAAATAGTTTATGTGCTAGTGCAAGTCTCAAGGAAATAGAATACTAATAAAATGTCTCCTAGTTAGTGAAAGAGAAGAAAAGCTGTCAAGTGATTTATTTATTTTTAAACCAGTTTACTTAAAAAGAAAGCATATATAGTAATTTATCAAGTAATTCATACTGTTGCAGGGTGCATGATTTTTTTTAGTCCATAATTTATGAATAGTGATGCAGACATATACCAATACAAATTCCTCAGACTTCCTTGGAACCATTCTGCATAATGTTTTTGATATCCGCATGTAGTACTGATCAGGTGCAGACTTAAACGTAAACTATTACCCAAGCAGGGCCATTTAATATGAAGAGAAATAAGCATTCTGAAAGAACACAAGACTAAAACCAGTTCGCAGTTTCATTACAGCTCTTCCCACTCACTCACTAAGTGACATAGGAAGTTTATCTCAATGTGAGTTAGAGGTGGCATTTGTTAGGTGATTGTTATATTCAAGATACTGCTGGACTCTATCTGATTAAATATTAATACCTACTCTGAAATATGGATTATTGCTCCCATTTTATGGGCAAACAGGTCATTTTCACACAGCCAGCAAGTGGCAGAGCCAAGATTCAGACTCAGATCTGTCTGACCCACATTTCATGTTCCCAACTGCTATGCTGTCATGACCCTTAAAATGTATATTTCAATTGGTGTACCTTTAAAATGAAGACATAATTTCCACTCTATCCACTCATAGGGTTCTGTCATGTATTTTGTTTTTGTAAAAATGTATTCCTCTTTTCTCATCTAAATAGTTTCAGCCTTGTCTACAAGACTTAACTTTGATCAATGTCTTGTGCATGAATATGAACGCATACTATGTATGAACAAAAGCTTTAATGCAAAGGGACTATTTCAGCTTGGTCTGTCTTGTGTTTCTTCTCTCTGCTACAAGAATAGAATATTCCAGGTAGAGGTTGTTCTTTTAGCCTGGATCACAGAATGGAATATCTAGAGAAGCAGACCTTTAGTCAAGCCATGGACCTACATCAAAGCCACAAACTGTAAGCTTCATGCAACTTTAGAAAGAAATAGATAGTTGTTTTCCTAAACTACTTTGATTTAGTTGGTTGTTTCTTACCTCAGCCAAAGCTGACTAAGACAAATTGATTTGAAGATCGAGTGTTATAATGGATATATTATTATTAACATATAAGTAAATGATTGAAATATTTTCTTTTTGAGGAAGTACCTACCCAATTAGAAAACGTTGGTGTTTAATGAGTAAAGAAACATTGTCTTTTGTTAGCACAATTGGGAAGAAATAATTTTCCTAATAAACAATGATTTTTAAATTTTCATCATCTTCAGTATCTACATGTATTACCATAAATAATGGTATGGTATATGTCTACAAAGAATTCCTAAATATTTTCAAATAAAATTACTGCTGCATCTGAAAGGATTTATTACATCTGGAAATGAAACCTACATAATGATGTAATTTTAAGATAATCTTTTTTAGACATTTAGAACCCTCAGAATTGATGTGGGAAGCGGTTATATTGGCTTGTAACAAGATTCAGTTGCAATTATTAATTAAAGAATTAATTGGAGAATCTGGTATTAGACTGTTTAAACTTTTGTCTAATTTTATTAAATATCTAGGTGTACTACAGTTTTCATGCATAAACTTTCAGTACCATGAAGACAAGATTATGTGTGTGTTTTATCTTTGTATTCATGTGCTTTCCACAGAAGCTAATCCAGAGTAAGCATTCAATAAATGGTAGAAATGGGCAATATTACAACTCAGAAATCCTACTTTATTAAATAAAGGATCATGGCATTGGGGAGCATTGTTTATTTCTATTTTTATGTCTTTTCTGTTGCCTAATAGTAACATTTCTATGTTACTTGGCAATTTACAAAGCATGTAATAATGCCTTATGTCACTCAGTCTTCACAACTTTGTAAACTATGTCTATCTCAGGTTCATATAAAGGTAATCAGAGTTATTGCCCAATATCACATTGTAAATAGGTATAAAATCAGAATTTATTCATTTCTGAGTTTTTACTTCTTAGCTTGTATTCTTTCTTCTCAGTCATGCTGGTTAGAAAGTAAATACTGAAACAGGAGAACAAATCAAAAAAGAAATATTCCTGTCTTGTGACCTTTTTCATTATCTAACAAATTGAGAAATTTGTTATTTGAAAATATACTTACAGGCTAATTCTAATTTTAAAATCACTGGATCATTTTTCTGTACAGATCTTACTTCTAATGTGAAATAAAAAATCAGAAAGTCTATTTTCCAGGAATTCTAAAGAATCTCAAAGTAAATGCCAATGATATTTGTGAAAGCTTTACAAATGCTAGAAAATTTAAGAATAAAATAAACCTAAGAGAAGAACAAACATACTAGAGCACTTGAAATCAGACTATTCAGTTAGGAAGAGCAAAAACCTGTTAGTATAATCTTTTAAAAAAGAAGTATCACCTAATTTTGCTTACCTTACATCCAAGTTATATTTAACACCCAGAAGACATGCCAAAACACATCAATGCCACTATTATACTAAATAATATGAAACCCTTTTGAAGAAATATGTAAATTTTCCTAAAATTAAATTGTGAGATTAAATTCTGAGAAAAATCTTTCATTCTTCTATAAAGATATCATTAGTTTTAAAAGAGGGCTTCCTTTTGTTCATTGCTTTGTAAATAGGTGAGATGCCCAGATTATGGTAGGCAGAATTTTTGCCTCCTGGGATTCCTGTCCTTAGGTCATTCCTTTCTAAGTTGAACCTAGTGACTAGCTTCTAACAAGCAGAACAGTGCAGGAAGCCATGGGATGTCACTTCTAAGATTAAATTACAAAAGGACTCTGTCTTCCATCTTGGGCACCCTCTCTTGCTCACTTTTTCTCACAGTCCTCTCTGTGGGGAAAGCCTGCTGCCCCATTGTAAGCTTCCCTATGGAAAGAACAGCTTGGCAAGGAACTGATGTCTATGACCAACCAGTGAGGACCTGTCTTGAAGCCTGACAATAGCCCTGTGAGTCAATTTAGCTTCAAAGCCTCCCATAGTCAAGGCTTATAATGACTGATGACCACAGCCCCAGCCAATACCCTGAGCTGCGAGAAAATTTAAGCTGAGCCAGAGGTACCTAACTAAGCCAAACCCAGATTCTTGATAGATATATTCTGTGAAATAATAAATATTTGCTATTTTAAAACACTACATTTTGGTGAAATCTTTTACTCAGCATTGGAAAACTAATATATAGGGCATGATCCATTCCCATAAAATCTTAATAGTAAATTAAGAATTCAATTAAACAGTATATAGAAGTTCAAAAATGATGATTTAAATGGGCAGCTGAATACAGAGGAGACAGGTTATAGCCAAGTCTCAGTAACTAAAATATTTAATAGATTATTTATGTGTTCCTGATATTAGAGAAAAGGATTTTATGTATTATTTTAAACTTTTATCTTTATGCATATTGTTATGGCATTAATAAAAACAATTGCTATCTATTAATCACTGGGATATGCTGCTATATGATTAGAGTTTATCTTAGAACTAGTTTGGAAGGCCATCAAGTCCTTCACGATTTCCTAATATCTCACCCTGCACCAGAGATAAAATTGAGATCCACAGATTTAAGATTAATTTAAATTCCTCTTTTTAGTTAATATCTGCTCTATTACTGCTCTGGATGTATTCTTTCTTGTCATAAAATATGAATTTGCATTGAATGCTTATTCTTTACAAGCAAGTGTCCCAGTTGCCAAAAGAATTAAAGATGTATAGGACTAAATACCCATACTCGTGTTGGTAAACTCTGCTGCAAACTACCTGCCCCCTCAATAAATCCCCTTGCCCCTCTGCCTCTCTTACTCATGTCCTACAAGTCTGCCCCTGACTCACTACACTCTAGCTCTTTCTGGAATGTGCCCATAATATCACAGCCTCAAGGTCATTACATCTGATCTTTCCGAGGTCCGGAATAATCTCACCCCATAGATCCACAGGGCTTGCTTCTTCATGTCCTTCAGGTATTCTTCTGAAATGTCACATTTTAATGAGGCATTATCTGTCCTCTTTCAAAACTGAACACCTCCTTATACACATTACCTATCCCTGGTCTTTTCCATTGCATTTACTGACATTTGACTATATTAATTGGTCTTTATTTTCTCACCATCATGATTTTGTTTTATGCCAGTCTTCTCCCAGAAGGAAATAAGCTCCATGAAGGCAGGGATTTGAAGGAAACTGGCACAGAAGAATCTTCTACGTGTGGGTGCAACAATGGAATAAAATAATAAAGCAACTAATATAAACTGAGTCAGGGGAAACCTTCTGTAAAAGCCTGACCTAGATGTTAAAGAATAGATCTCAGAGAACAGTCAAACAGACAGAAAGTAAAAACAACAGCACTGGTCTGTCACCAGGGCTCAATGTTTGTATCTTGCCTTCCATTGACCACCATCTTCACTGGTCACCTTTTCTCAAAGATATTAAATCAAAAGTAAAAATATATCAAGCCTTATTTTCTGATGAGACCCAGTCAGAAAATAGGGCAGTTGTATTCCCTTTACCTTAACAGCTTTATCTCTTCTAGAAATACATATTCATTTAAACCTGAGGTACAGATGACTCTTGAACAACATAAGTTTGAACTTCATGGGTTCACTTTTATGTGAGTTTTCTTCCACCTCTGCCACACCTGAGACAGTAAGACCAATCCCTCCACTTCCTGCTTCTCCTCTTCAGCTTACTCAAAGTGAAGATGATGAGGATGAAGATTTCTGTGATGATCCATTTCCACTCAATGAATTTCTCTTCCTTATGACTTTCTTAATAACATTTTCTATTCTCTAGCTTAATTTATTGTAAGAACACAGCATGTAACATATATAATACGCAAAATATTTGTTAATTGACTTTTTATGCTACTAATAAGGCTTCAGGTCAAGAGTAGGCTATGAATGGTTAAGTTTTGGGGGAATTGAAAGTCATACATAAATTTTTGACTATCTGGAGGTCAGTGCTTCTAACCCCTGTATTGCTCAATGGTCAACTGTAATTATTTCAGCCAGATTTTACTTTATAATTCTTGTCTTTTTAATATGAAATAACTGTGTATTAATGTAGAGAAAAATGCTAAGCAAGATAATATACTTAATCTTAAAATAAGAGTCATACTTCTTTGTCATAAACTAGTAGGTCTGCTAGTTTTTCATTGCAATTATTTTTGAAATTTACATTCTTAAAATTATATTAGCAAGAAGTAATTATCAATTTTTTAAAAATTTTAATCACAAGTTTATTTGAAGGAAATGTAATTGCAATATGTAATATAGGCATGTTGTATTGCACTATATTTGTTTGCAGGTTTCATAAGTTCTGCATGACTTTAAAAGTATAATAATCATATTTTCTAGTAATAAATCAAGTAAATTTTAAATAAATGATGTTTAGTGGTATAAATTGTCATAGCATCATATAATCTGAAATATCAATAAAATCTTTCTTTTAAAAATAGTTTTAATGTATAATAAACTTTATTTAATAGACTTTTTTAGAGAGTTTTAGATTTACAGAAAAATGGAAAGTACAGAGAGTTCTCATGTCTCTCTTCTTTCTTCTCACATAGTTTTTCCTATTATTATTATCTTGATTGGTGTGGCATATTTGTTATAATTGATGAACAGATATTGATATATTACAATTAACTAAAGTCCATAGTTTTCATTAGGGTTCACCCTTTGTGTGGTATATTTGTTTGTGGTTTGGACAACTGTACAATGACATGCATCCACCATTATGGTATCATACAGAATATTTTCACTGCCCTAAAAGTCCTGTGTTCCATTGATAGTCTTGCTTTTAAAAAATAAAACTAAAATAACTGTATGTCTTATAAAAACCTTTTCATACAGTTTTCACGTATTTATTTTTACTAACACCATTTTCCCCACTTCCTTTAAAAAAGCTAACCAGACGAGATACGTATAGAAAAGTGTATGTATGTCTAGTGGGGGGAGGTTGCTCCCTTACAACTGGACAATTAAAGAACCAAATGGCAAATAAGCAACTTTTACTAATTGCTCATAAAGATGGTTGAAATATTAATTACCAATTAAATATTATGGAGGCTAACTAAACCAGATAGGAGACAGGGAATTCAGGTTACAGTTATCTGGAAAATATGATTAAAGTTTAACACATCTAATTTTAAAGGAAGAGAGCAGTGATAAATTGATTTGATCATCTATTTAAAACAGTAGTTATCAATCTTTATTGTATATCAAAATCACTTTGTATATTTACTAAATTTAAATTTTCTGTCCATCTCTCTGGGAATCTGACTGACTAGGAACAGTGCTTTGGTGTCCAGAAACCCACTATTTTTAACAAGAAACCAAAGTGATTCTGATAGAACTAGTTCACAGACAAGACTAGGAGAAGCAACTCTGAAAATGGGGCCAAACTTGAGCTCTTGGATAACCTTGCGTAGTTACCTTTAGCACATAAGCACTAATATTTGTGCTCAGTGTCAAAGCAGACAGGTAGGTGCCACCTCAGCAAGAGACGTGGCCCACCTCTCACTGTGTATATGAATTCCAAATCATTTTACTGATGGCTTTCTAACCCATCTCTAGTAAAACTTCCTCTTGAAGGCTGTTCCAGGATGTAATTGCCA
The DNA here is from genome assembly GCA_004363605.1 of Indri indri. Taxonomy (NCBI): domain Eukaryota; kingdom Metazoa; phylum Chordata; class Mammalia; order Primates; family Indriidae; genus Indri; species Indri indri. Next base: position 34,329 of record RJWJ010002599.1, on the reverse strand, counting down.
TTATATTCAAGAAGTTTTTATGCTCTACTGCGTTTGCTATAATTTGTCAACATGTGCCTATTCCATTTTGTTTATGACTCTGATGACTAATATCTGACTTCCATTCTCCATGTGAAAACAGTGATGTAACCAATTCCAATAATTTGTTTTTCTTTCAGATTAACTCCCTCCTACTACTTTAACCTTTCTTCCTAGTGCCTATTCTCCATTCCTTGACTCATTTTTATTATTCACCAGATTCTTTTCATCATCTTAAAACTATTGAAAACTGACACAATGATCAGTTTATGACTAATGTGATACACAGTAGAAAAATTTCAGGGCTCTGTAAGGGCAGCTTTCACACTACTACTGTTAATGGCATTTGAATAGGGTTGCGTGGCTTACAAAGCACTTCCGCATGTGTTGTCCTACTCATTAGACAACTTTGTGAGGTGGATCTAAATACACAATCTGGTCCTAGAAATGGTGAGGAACTCAACTCCAATTTAGACAACAGATAAGGTTTCTCAAGATTCCGTGTTCTTGTTACTACCCCTTTATATTTCATTTTAATGTAGGATGGTCAGAAGACCAGTGAAGCAGCAGAACTGATCAGGTGATTCCAGGCATAGGAGCCGTTGAGTTCCACCGCTATACGTGAATTGCTCTACAACGTAGTCCAACGACTCTGTTCTCACTATAGTCCTCCAGATGAAGTTGTGTTCAAAACTGGACTAGATCTTGTGCTATGATGTCACATTGGAATCACCTCTAATTCCACACCCTGCTGAAACTTTATACTCTTGCTGGTAGCCTCTTTGAATGCATCAGTTAACAGCAGAGAAATTTAAAACTGTGTCTATTATGAATTTAGTTCCACAATGATTCACATTTTTTCTTCTCTAGGTTTTTGTTTTTAAGTCAGGTTTATCGAGATAAAATTCACATACATCAAAATGTGTCATAATTTATGTTTTTTTGATGTGCCCTCCAGTTACTTTTCACAAATGTATATGATCATCTAACCACCACAACAATCAAGATATAGGATATTTTTGTCACCTCCCTCCTCCAAATCCTCTCATGGTCCTCTGTCATCAATCCTCTGCTTCCATCCGCATCCCCTGGAAACCACTGATCTGATTTTGGTCCCTATAGTTTTACTCTTTCCAGATACATAAAGAATGAAGCCTCTTGAGTCTGACTTCATTCACTTAGCATAATGCTTTGGGGTTTTATCTGTGTCATTGTGTATAGCAGTAGCCTGTTGTTTTTATTGCTGAGTAGTAGTCCATAATATGTATTGATCACAATTCATCTTAACTGTTTCTCAGTTGATGAACACTTGGGTTATTTCTAGTTTTAGGATATTGTGAGTAAAGATGCAATAAATATTCACACACAGGTATTTGTATGGCCATATATTATCTTCCCATTTTAAAAACAGCAGAACTATTTGGTATGTGTATGTTTAATTTAAAAAAAAATGCCAAACTGTTTTCCAAAGTACCTGTACCATTTTGCATTCCCACCAGCAATGTAGGGGAGTTCAAGTTACTCCTCATATTCACCAGCACTTGTATTGTTTGTTTTTGTTTTTGTTTTTGTTTTGTTTTCTAAATTTTAACCATTCCAGTAGGTATGTAGTGGTTTCTCATTTTGGTTTTCACATTCATTTATTTAATGATTAACTGATTTGGGGGCATGTTTTTATGAGCTTCTATGACATGAGTATGACATCTTTGCTGCAGTGACTTTTCAGATCTTTTTTCCATTTTTCAAATGACGTTTTTCTGAGTATAACAGTTTTAAGAGTTTTTATGTATACTGAATACAAATATTTTATCAGATATGTTTTGCAAATATTTTTTATCATTATTTGACTTAGCTTTTTATTTTCTTAATAGTATCTTGCAAGGAGATGAAGCTTTTTAAAATTTTGTGAAGTAAATTTATCAAAATTTTTTTTGGTGGTTCATTACTTCTGTGTTTTATCTAAGAAATTTTTGCTTAACCAGTGTTACCAGGAATTTTTCTTATGTTTTCTCCCAGAAGTTTCATTGCATTAGGTTGTAGGTCTGTGATTTCAAGTCGCCTTTTTTTTTCTTTTGGTGTATAAATATCCAATCGTTACAGCATCATTTTTGAAAAGACCATTCTTTCTCCATTGATTTACCTGGGCATCTTTATTGAAAAATAAATTGACTATTTTGAGTATAGGTTTATTTCTGGGTGAGCCATTCTGTTCCATCGATCCATATGTCTATTCTCACACAAATACAATACTGTCATGATTGTATAACATCATAGCATATTGCAAAGTCATATATCATGAGTTCTTTCATGTTGTTCTTTTAAAAATCATTTGAAAATTCTAGTGCCTTTGCTTTTCTGGATTCAGCAAGTCAATTTCTACAAAAATCTGGGATATGTATTAGGATTTGGAGATCAATTGGGATGGAACTGACTCCTTAACAATATTGATTCTCAAATACATTAACATATCTCTCAGTTTATTTAATTGTTACTTTCTCTTATCAATATTTTATAGTTTTAAGCATACATATATTATAAATATTTTGTTGATTTATCACTAAGTAATTCATTTTTTAAATGCTATTTTAAATCTGAGCCACTCAACTCTTGGGAAAACCCATGCCTCTGGCCAACACCAAATTTAATCTGAGTATTACGGTGGTTTCTCCTTTAGGTTGGGAAAAGCAACTGGAGATCATACTCAATCCTGAACGTTAGTAGGAATATCTTTGGTTACAGCTAATTTACTCTGTCTTCTAATCCACATGGTCCATTGACACTGTGACTTAGGTTAACAAAGAAGGTGAGATTCTGACAACCTGGAACCAGTCTTGCTGATGAAAGAAATGGAGCCTGGTATATCTTCATTAGGACTTGGAGGCTACTTTACACATACTAACAAGTGCTAGTTAGAACAGAGAAGAGTAATTGCTACCATCTTGTAGATCTTCCCTGCTGGGGACGAGGAGGAGTTCCGGTTCTTAAAGGCTTTGAGGATGTTTCCGAACATTAGCCAGGTTTGAGAATTATAGACCCTCTGCTAAGACCCCATTACTGTCTCAATCTTGCAAATCTTGTAATGTATTCACTTATTTATTTTATTCAAAGAAAAACAAAATTATATAAACAAACATATGTTAATGCAACATTATGTGAAAATATGTTCATGGTTCTTGGGAATCTAAATACAGACAATCTAGCATGAATATTCATAGTACAGTTAACTGGGTTGCATATTCCTGTTTGCACTGAAAATTGATGGGTATAAATGAAACTGCCTTGCATACAAATTCTTCTGACTACATGCTGTCAACAGCTCATTGCTTTAGAGCTCTATTTAGCTCCATTTATATTGCCTTTTGCATATGAGTGAAAATCAGCCAAAATGATGTAAATACGTGTGAGAGATATGATCCATTATTCCATGCCACAAATGAGGAAGAAAATAACAGATCACAAACCAAAAGGAAAAAAAAAATGCATCAGTGGACATGGATGCAATGGAGGGTGGGAGTCTCTTATGACTGTAAAATGTACAAAATCAATGTCATCTTCCCCAAACTAAGGTAATCATTATATGCACAATAAAGGTGAACTCCAAGTTGACTGAAAACTAACCAAATAATCATCTTTGCCACTAATTTGATTAAAATATAAATAAGAACTATTTAAGTTTTGATATTTTATATTTAATACCCCAGTAGTTGAAGTCCAAATGTTTACTTAATGGTCTATTTTATAATTCTAGGACTTCAGCCTTAGATTTATCTTTATTAGTCAGAGAAAAAAGCAATTTGTTTTAAAAAAATCATCATTCAATAACCTTCTAAATAATTTCCTTCCTATAATTTGTTTTGTTGACTTTCTTAAGATTATTTTAAATTATTTTTATAAGAGGAACTTTCAAAATTGGTCACAGTTCACTTGATATTTCATATTTATACTTTAGGATTCTAATTAACGCATGTCTTTGATGACCTTCTGACAACTAAGTCATGTCCTATTCTAGCTGGGTTTGTATGCATTATAGCTGTGGAAACACAGTCCAGATTAACAAAAATCAATCTGCTGCTGCCACCTATGGCAAGTATAAAATGAGCAAACATTTTTAAATGCCTTTAAAATCACAAAATGTGTCTTACTAGACAGTAACATGAATGATAGAAAGGCTATTGAAATGCACAGCCATTGAAAGTCAGAATGATGTTAAGTGTTTCAGCATCACAGACCACACACTTACTGAATTTCAGCATATCACATTTTCCTTTCAAAACAATTGCTAGGTATTTTCCTAAATGAGTTTAAGAATGATTATAAATTAAAATCCTGTAAAATAAATTTAAACTTTAAATCATTTATTAGACTTTGGAATGTACAATATTGGCTTTGTCCAAGTTTAAGACTAAAATAAGAATCTGTCCTTTCAGCTATAATCTTTGAATTTCTGTTTTATTTAGCTGTGCTTAACTTTTCCTCAAAAAGTAAATTTAGGAACTGTTAGATTGTTCTAATGTCTGCCATCTTAAAAACTATGAATATTTTCTGCTAGGGAAAACACAACGAATTTTCCTGTTTTCGCCATCCAAATTACTTTTCAAATGGAATACCTTAAAATGAAAAAGCAAAAACAAAACAACAACAAAAACTTACTACAGATGATCCTCAATTTACAATGGAGCCCCATCCCAGCAAACCTATTGTAAATCAAAAATACTGTGAATGAAAAACATGCCCCCTACTTACAATATTTCCATTTTACGTTGCATTTCTCCATAATAAGTAAAGGAACACGCCAAGGGCATATAGCCTTGGCCCATCCTAAAGTTGAAAAATCCTAAATCACACCATCGTAAGTCAGGGACTTCCTGTATTAAATGTGTGATACAGTAATTTAGATAAGGATTTGACTCAGATATAGAATACTAGGGTGATTTCTAGACCGTTTTTTTTACACATTTAATAATCTGGGACTGTATTTAAACCTAACTCACCCACTTCACTTTTACACCATTGACACAAATATTTTAACCATTTAAACAAGAAATAAAATCAGCTATAAAAAACCAAAACCTCATTTTAAGAACAAGAAAAAGAATATTTTTCTCCCTTTGCTGAAAATATTGTAGCTGAAGCCCCCGAACACCTGTTGAATAAATTATAGAACAAATTTCAACAATTCCACAGGACTGTGGCTAGAATCACACAGTGAATGACTTTCACCACTGGCACTTGGATCCAGATCTACAAAGTCCTGCATAAAACTTCCGTTCCCATTCCCAGCATCCTGGGACAGTCTTTCTTTTGCGGGACTTCATTCTTATATGTATCCAGTGCTCTTTGGCTGCCCTGTGGCTTTTTCAAAATCCCCAGGGAAAATATCACCTAGGATACCCTGCACCATGTGTCCCATCCAAAGTTATCACTCTCTTTGTCTAGTTCTTGAAATTGAAATGCCAGTGCTTGAAATAATTTGTTTCCCCTTTTCAGGTATCACCATACTTGCTCCATACATTTATTCATTGTTCTATCTCATTGATTCTAAAATGCACATTTGAAAAAATTTAGTAGTATCTGAATTTACATCTTACAATTTGATATGTTTAATTGATGTGGTAATGCTTTGTTTTGCTCCTTTATGTGATGTTACTGTATCAATTGTGGTTTTTCAATTGTGTTTGGAATAGAAGAAATGTAGTACTTGTTTGTGGGACTGCACCTCTAAAAGCATGTTTCCCTAAACAGGATTTGTATAACATTAATGGTGTATGAGTGGCTCTAGATGAGACATCAAAAAATGTTCTATTTTATGTTAATAATTATGTGTACTTTCATGTATGACAGGAAAAATATAGTGTGCACTTGAAACTGTGATTTACGGGCATTATTGCTCAGGATTAAACTAAGTAAAAAAAGTGAGTTGACATAAATTAGAGTCAAAGAAAAATCAAAATTAAATAATACTACAGATGGGACAGGAAAATCCTGAGTCCCATAAGGACAAGGGATGTACCTTCTTCATCTTTGAATCCCTGGAGCTTCACAATTAGCATATTGTGTGCATTGTGTTTCTTTGAATACTGAATGTTTTGTCTCATTTGAGGTTGATTATACTATTTTTAAAAACTACTCCAGAGAGTGAAATGCTTGATCTAGATAAATACTTCTCAGGAAAAATGTATTTTAAAAGAATAGCTTATAATTCTCAATGATCTTTTATTAATGGCAAAAATAAGTTTGTGCTCTGTAAGTGGCATCACTTACAGAGTGGCATTAACTGCTTCCACCCAGAAGCTTTGCTCATTTATTCCTCTGTACACCTTAAGACAAAAGTCATTCACATTATACTTCTCCTTCAGAATACCTGCTCACCTCTGTTAAAATACATGAGGATTAGCCTGAAGCAGAGAATATTCCAAATTGTTATGCTACATAAACACCTTTTCAACTATATGGTACCCAGAGTAGAATGTAGGCTTAGATTGTTTGTTAGGGTTATGGTTTTTACTTTCCTCTTTTCTTGGCATCTGCCCTTCCTCACTCTGCATAGAGTGTTGAATTCTAAGGGGCTGAACACTAGAGGTTGATGCCATGGGTCACCATCTTTTTCTATCCAGCGTAAGGGCTAGCAAGGGACTAAAAGAGAACCACCTCCAGAAGTACTACCTGCTGGTTTTCTGTGCTTCTGCAATTTCAAGAATATAGAGAACCAGGACTCACAAGTAGGAGTTAAGAATGGTTATATATTACATCTATGTGATGAGAACATACTGTAAAGCAATAAACTTAACACTAGACTGGAGATCATGTGTCTTGTTCTCATTTATGTTATCATTGTCTTATTCTAATCCCTTCATCCTTTCTCTGTACCTCAGTTTCCTCTGTGGTAAAATAGGAGCTTCACCTAGCTAATTTACAGGGCTAACTTCTGCCTTGAAGTTTCCTTGATTCTATTATATTAAATATTGTAGTTAGCATAGTTAGACTACGGATGAGATAAGGAGGAAATATAGCATCATTAGCCACCTGCTTGAGTGTCTACTCAGAAAAAAAAAAATCCTCTCTGCTCTCATCACAATTGATTCACTGCTGCCTTCTTTGTTACCCACTCCCACTTCTTTCCAAAATGATTTATTCCTGTGTCATCAACAGACCTAGATTATGAATAAAAATAACCAGACTGATGGCCTCTGTAGGTTCTCATTGAGTAGCCTGATAGTTTATATGAAATTATTAATAAATACAATCCTTGCAACAGAGACGATATTAACCATGAAGAACACAGGTTTACAGCACAAGCATGTATGTGCATGCGTATGTGTGTGTGTCTGTATGTGTGTTTTCATTACAAAGTTGTTGCAATTTACAGAAAATAAGAATAGGTGAAACATGTTCTCCTTCAGATGAATCCTTTAAAATAAACTTTTAAGTAAAACTCCCAAATGGATCTAGATTACAGCCAACCGCCTCCACCCCATCCCCAGTGACAAATGCAAGACAGCTGCTAAATTTCACATGCCTTTACTGGAACACCAGTGCCTCCTGCACAATAGCAGGCTATGTGCTGCCAGTCCACAGGATGTAGTCAATTTCTGAATTGCCGCACAGCAGCCCTGCTGATCCTTAATCCTTGTGAATACAGCATTGACATGTGGCCAAGATCTTCAGAGGATTCATTTTTAAAGGAAAAAATAGGAACAAAAGAAAAGAGAAAGCTCAATGCAACATGTTAAGACACATCCTGTGAGGCGAAAATTTTGAGACAGGAAAAAAAAATGACTCAATAAATAAATTTAAAGACAGGCAGTCCCCAACATACAGATGGTTCATGTTTGGAAAGTTCATCTGCAGACCAGTTGTTTGAAAATCAGAATACATTTCTCCAAAAAACAATGTTTTACCTGTCAGTTGGGCTCCCAGGTTAGGCTATAGAATCCTATTTAATCAAGGATGTGCCTGGCATATTTAAATATATAAATGATATTGGATCCATCAACAATATGTCTGTTGAAAAGATAATCCGAAATGCATTGTGTTTGCTGTAAGCTTGATTCAGTCATTTATTCATTGAGCACCTGATAAGTTGTAGGTGGGGATAATGTAGCCAATGATACAGGCCTCATCCTTACCTTCATGGAACTTACTAAATCATGATTCACATGTTTAGGTATTAGCAACATGCTCAATTCATGCTGACTGCAAAGAAGGCAACTGGATACTCCAATATACAGTATTTACAGGTATGAGTCAGGGGAGCCATTCTCATGGGTGGTGCATATAGGATGGGAAAGGGGAGAGTCAATTCGGTGAGTGACATAAAATATTGGATATGGGTGTGAGCAAAATAGTTCTGAGTGGTCAGAATCTCAATTTGTGTCTATGGACTTGGGTAAAACTTTCAAGAGAGGTAGGTTAAGAGTATCATGAGAGGGAAAGACATTGACTTGGATAGTAGCCATCTATCTCTAAATTAGAAACAGAACCTTCCGGCCCTGATATATCAAGGTGTAACTTCTTACACCTGTCTTGGAGAGTTAAAGGACTGGGGCCCTGAAACTTATCTTTGTTCACATGCCTTGATCCACTGAATTTGTTTGAAGCATAGTCACTAGCTAGGAATAAGGCTGTCTTTTTGTTTTTATGTTTTTGTGGGTTTTTTTTTAAATAAACATGATTTCTTCACCTATTTTCCTCAGCCTCTGGGTCCAGTCTCACTTGTGATCATGCAGCAAGCACCATTATTCCTGAAACCTATTTGCTTTCTATCAACAGTTTCTAATATGCTGCAGTGGACTCATTTCTCATTAGACCTCCCTCTAAGTTCCTGTTGACAGGCTCTGAACCCAGTAAATAATCAGGCCATCTGTGCTTGGCTTACTTTTCCTGCATATTCCCTAGCTTTCCACTGATGACTGAGACCTTTCTATCTCCATTTCTCACCACCCACCCACCCACCACCATGAAAGTGACCATTCAAAGTATATTAGCAACTCTTCCATAATAGGAAAATATTCTGCACCTTCAAAGACAACATACAATATAAGTAGGCATCTGCTGAAGAGAAGAGTTTCTGCTCAAAAGGCTCAAAAGAATTTAGCACTGTGGTTGTGTGGAGGGCCTGGATTTCTTGCTAGCATAACCTCCTAAGGTCATGCCCTATCACCACTACTCCTTGTTTGGGGAGGACACGGGAAATAGCCCCCACTATTTCTCTTTTCAATTCCACTGCATATCTCCTTCTATGATTTGCTACTCATGCCAAGAATAGTCTCGAGGCTTTCCTCTTACTATATAATCCCAGAATTGGCCATTTTTGAAAATACAAGTAGTTTTTCTGCCATGAGAAAAGAGAAATAGAGAGCAGGTCAAAGGTTCTCGCTTGTGCTTTCTCTCTCTCTCTTTCAGTTAAACTCTGTAGAGGAAGACAAAGGCAAACACAGGAGATAACAATGGGACTCAGGGTTTACAAAAGGCAAATTAAAATGTAGCTCCTTCATTTCAGAGGATATTGAGACTTGAGGGACTCAGGAAATAAATACGCCAGAAAGACACTTGCCTCCCTTTCTATATGAGTCTTGGTGAGTTGAAAATGTAGATCATTATTTCAGAATAATTTTGATCCTAGGTAGCGATAAGATGGGGTCTTCCAGAAGAAAATATGTTTCTATGGTCATTAAATATGAAATGTTTCATTTCAAATCAAAAGTGTAGTTTATTATATTTCAAACAAGAAGCAATACAATTAATCAAAGTATGCCCCTAAACTATCGACAAAGTTTTGCCATGTAAATGGTAGCTTGTTTATGCCAGCGGTGAAGAAGCCTGGAGAGCAGGCGGCGATGAAAACATGAAAGGCATTTTCCACAGCTTGTTGAGAATTGAATAGTTTTCCTTGCAAGAAGTGGTCCAAAGCCTGGAAGAAGTGGTAGTCAGTTGGTGCAAGGTCTGGCGAGTTTGGTGGGTGACAGAGAGTTTTCAAGCCCAGGTTCTATAGTTTGTGAAACGTTTTTTGTGCAACATGTGGTTGCACGTTGTCTTACAAGGGGATTGGCCTGTCTCTATTGACCAATCTCTGCTGCTTAATCACAAGCATCCTCACATTTCATCCAATTGGTTGCAGTAGACATCCACTGCAATGGATTGACCAGGTTTCATGAAGCTGTAGTGGATAATACCTGCTCTGGACCACCAAACAGACACCATTAGTTTTGGCACTTCATTTTCATCCAACAATTGTGTCAAATACTTCCAATTGTCAAAAACAATCCATTTTTCACCACACGTAAAAATATGGTGTAGAAATGGTTCGCCTTTATGTCGTGACAGCATTTTGACGCTCGTTTCATCCGTGCAGATCCCATCTATCCAACTTCTTTACCTTGCTGATTTGTTTCCAATGTTCCAATATTGTTGGAATAATAATATCAAAACTTGCTGCTAACACACAGATAGTTTGAGATGGATTTGCTTCCACTACAGCTTTTAGCTCATCATTATCCACCTTGGTCTCAGGTCACCCACGTGCCTCATTTTCAAGATTAAAATCACCACAGCAGAACTTCTCAAACCATCAGCACACTGTGCATCCATTAGCCACATCCTTCCTAAACACTTCATTGATATTCCGAGCTGTCTGGACTGCATTGGTTCCATGACGGAACTCACATTCTAAAATAACATGAATTTTTGACTTATCCATGTTTTCACAAATATTGTTCTAAAAAAATTTTGAAAGATAATCACAAGCCAAACCATGCATTTGAAAGACTGAGGATGTATAATACCTTCACAATAAAAATAAAGCAAAAAGTGTCAAAGTGAAATGTCAGATTGTCAAACTTTGTATTTAAGGAAATTGGACATTTTATACTTAATAACCTAATAATTCTCTTGCCCAGATTTTACAGATGAAGACATAGAGAAAGGGCAATTAGGAACAGAATGAGCTTAGTGCTACAAAGAAATTATGAGGTAGCAATTAAGCTAAATATGCAAGAAAAACTAAATACTACTTAGAAGGGTGCAGGACTAGTTAGAGTTAATATAGACTCACTCTGCTAATCTCACCTGGGAATGCAATAGAGTAAATCCATTGCCTGGCAAGGCCCATTCAGGATCCTACTAGGGCTAGACAAAACATTTTCAATTCACATATTAACAAATTGTCCCTCAGAGGTTAAAGAGGTAGTAACTTTGCTCCAGGTCATTTAGTGTTAATAATGACAGTTATGGATCAGGTGTTTTATATACACCGTGTCTATTCTCCATGACAATCTGGAAAGAAGAAATTATTGTGTCCATTATAAAGAAGAGAGAATTGTGATTCAGGGATGTTAAAGATAACTTATTCTAGGTGACATAATGAAAAAGTAGAACAACTTGGACCCTGGTTAGCTTGATATGCAAACCCGTATTATCACTGTTGCCTGTACAGACTCTCCACTAACTAACCACAAAGCAAACAAACAGCACAGGCAAGATCTGGACAACAAGGAGACTGAGTCTAAGCACTGTAGTGCTAGCTGTTATACTCTTCCTGTTTAAAGGTACTGATGAATCTAGGGAAACCATCTTAAGATGATAAGGTAATAAGCAAAATAGAAAAAGCCAGGTCTCTAATGCCACGTTTCTGTATAACTAAGCCAACATGACCCACATCTAGACTGCAGGTTATGTAATAAACAACCTCCTACTTATGTAAGTCATTATTCATAGAGTTGTTTTTTTTTTTTTTTTTTTTTTTTTTAGTTACACCTGATCCCGACAGTGATGCAGCCTAGATAACTGAGTGCAGATTACGGAGCAGAATACCCGGCTTCAGATTCCAATGCTGCTCCTGACTAGCCTTAGGATGTTGGGCAAGTTACTTAGCCCTCTTTGCCTCAATTTCATCACATGTAAAACTTAAATAGCATTTACCGCATCAAATTGTTTCAATTATGTGTAAGCCAATATTTGTAAAGGACTTGGAACTACACCTGACATACACTAAGTGTTCTATAAGAGATTTTTGTTTGGTTAGTTTGTTTTTATGGGAATCTTCTAAATAACATGATTGTTTCAATTCCTCCATGTTGTAATTTTAATAATTTAAAAGTTTTCTTTCTGAAGTTTTATGACCTTTCTGTGTCTCACACATGTTCATTTGCAAATATAAATAGCAATATTGGTATCATATTATACTCCTTGTTTAGGCTTATTAAAACTTGTATTTTCCATCAAAAAAATTAAAGTTTATATATATGTAATAAAGACCAATCCATATGATACATCAGTGTTTGTGTCTGATTTCCACTTCCAGTATCTCATTTTGATTCTCGCAATACCTCTGAGGAATATTTAAAGTGGCTACTATCAGTCTCTTTTAACAGATGAGAAAATCAGAAACTTACTGACATACTCAAGGTTACATAGCTAGTGATCGGTCTGAGACCAAACCTACAACTTCTAGTACCAAATTAGTGTAACTTTTATAACCTCATGCATAATATGCCATGTGACATTTTTATATAATTGTCCTCTGTATATAAGTATATATAAGTATAGAAGTATTATATACTTACATATATATTATACTTATATATATATTACAATATGTAAGTATATGAGTATTATATACTTATATAAGTATATAATACTTACCTCTCATCAGTAGTAGCCCCTGGTTGGTAAAATGATTTCAGTTATCTTTAATTAATTGTTTACATGCATTTAAGTAAAGATATAGAGTCTATAAATTATGATTGATTTAAACCAACATGGAAATCTTACCCAATTTTCCGGATTCTTTTGCAGCTGAAGTGGTCATGAAAACCAGTCCTGGCCAATGAGATTAGCGTTCTGACAGAATTCTGAAAACTCTTTTGCTGGTTTTTCTGCATATACGTTGTTCAAAATCCGGCCACCACTTGTTTCTGCAGAACAGAAGGAGTCGGTTTTAGTAAAGATGCAGAGCTGTCAAGTAAGGGGAGAATAGGGCAGGGCTTGTGAATTTGGCAACTTGAAGGATTAGGTCTTAATAAATATTAATCTGGTATGGAGTTAATTAGTGTTGTGGTGAGATGGGTAGTCTATTGACTTTATGTTCAGAGTGTAAGTCATGGAAGTATTTTTTTTCATAGAATTGTTTAATGATGTCTAGAAAATGTAAAATGCATATACCCTTTAAAGCCAGCAGTTTTACTTCTAGGAATCTATTCTCAGTGGCACTGAAATAGTGAAAATGAGAAATGACTTAAATTTCTCTCAGTAATACAAGTATATGTTTATGCCATAAAATAGACACTCAGTAAAAATATTGGGATAGATCTAAATGTACTACCATGGACAGTTGTCTGAGACATGTTCTTAAGTGAACATATTTTAAAAAATCAAGATTTGAAACAATAAATATAGTAAGTTTCAGTAATAAAAAAACATCCCTTGGGGATATATATACTGTGTAAATATACAGAAAAGAAACTGGAAGAAGGCAAACTTCCAAGAAGAAAAGGAGGCATTAGTGGATAGCTGGACACTGATATCCTTCTATATTGTTTGTGTCTTATACAATGGTAATGTGCTTATATATTATTGGTTATTGAAAAAGAAAGAAACATGAAAAAAAGAGTCACTGGTGGTAAAGAAAGCAGATATAGCCTTGTACAGATTACTTTTGGAAAAATTGTATTAACAAAGGCAATCACAGGAATTAGGTTATAGCTGAGGGAAATAGGGGCTTGGATTTATTATTTTATTAAGATGAAGGACACTTGATATGTTAATTGAGAATGATTTGCAAAATAGAATTATCACATTTCTTCCATTCTAAGATAAAGGGTTTTTTTCCCCACATTTTAATGATTCTGAGATTGGAATGTGTTTCATAATCTGTTAAATGAAGTATAGAAGATTGGCATTAGCTTCTACAAATCATCTTGAGGCAATATTCATCCAAATCCTTTTTAGATTAAATTTTCTACTTGAGGTCTTTGAAGCGTGTTTTTGTTCAGTTCGTGGGCTGATTCCCCCCTCCTCTTTCCATTCTGTGTCAAAGTTAAAATTGGCACATTCCGTTGCTCTCCCTTTCTGCTTAGTGGGCTTTTTTCCTCACATATCCTTACATCAAGACCTTTGAAGTTCCAGCATATGGGGATTTTTATATTAGATTTCCTCTCTTGCAATATGTATTTTTTTCTCTTTTTAAAATATACATACAGAATATTATTTAAAAAAATGGAAACAAAAGCAAAAAATAGGAAGTGTTGGTGAGGATGTGAAAAAAATGGAACCCTTGTGCATCTGCTGGTGATATGTAATATAGTGCAGTTGCTATGGAAAATGGTATGGTAGTTCCTCAACAAATTTAAAAAAAACATACAAGTACTATAAGATCCATCAATTCCACTTCTTGGTATAAACTCAAAAGAATTAAAAGTATACCCATGTTCACAGCAACATTAATCACAATGGCCAAAAGGTGGAATCAACCCAAGTGCCAATCAATAGGTGATTAGATAAACAAAATGTGGTACATACATACAATGGAGTATTATTCAGCCTTAAAAAGGAAAGAAATTCTGGCACATGCTATAATGTGGATGAACCTTAAAAGACATTTTGCTGAGTAAAATAAGCCAGTCACAAAGGACACATACTGAATGATTCCACTTATATGAGGTATTTAGAGTAGTCAAATTAATAGAAATAGAAAGCAGAATGGTGGTTGCTAGGGCCAGGGAGAGAAGAGTAGAGGAAAATGAGGAATTGTTGTTTAATGGGTATGGAGTTCCCATTTGGGAAGATGAGAAGAGTTCTGGAGATGGATGGTGGTGATGATTGCATAACACTATTCCTAATGTTACTGAACTATACATTTGAAAAAAAAAATGTAGTAAATTCTATGGTTTGTATATTTTATCACAATAATATAAAATAAAATAAATACACATGAAGTAATGATGCAGCCTACAATTTATGGCATTTTAGATTTGAAGGAATGTTAATGATTCCAGAGAGAGAAGGGAGCACAATCCTTGAGAAGCTGACAGGAGACGGGGTTCAGCTCAGGAGTGTGTAGGGGCTGCCCTTGCAAAGGAAGAACAAAGGGTCCATCACCATCGGGGGAGGACAGAAGGCTGCGGAGCAGGTATGTTCACAGATTCATTTGCATGAAAATACTGAAGTTTCCCTCTGGATGTCATCTTCTAAATGATGTTTGAAGTGAGGTCATCAGGTGAGAGGGAAATGTCTGGGAGGTGTGGGAGGTGTGAGAAGAGACCCTAGATGAAGTAGTTACCTTGAAGAATCGGAAGCAATCCCCACAGAAAAACATAATAGGTTTGTCAGCAGTTCTGACTGCCCACTTGAGAACATGGCTTTAAAGTGCAATCAGTCTGAATAGCTGTGTTATTCATTCCAGCAATGTTCACACCTGTTTGTGTGCAAATGATGAAAAGACACTTGGTTGGGTTAGTCCAAAGTCTTGGCTGTGCAAGTTTAGTACAATGGCAAGAAGGAAGAAGGTGAGGGAATTTAGAATCATTTAAAAAAAAAAAAAATTTAAATGATTGATCTTGGGTCTCTTTATTTATGAAACAGAGATAATAATAGACCTTATCTCCTAAGATCATAAGGCTGTGGTGAGTTGAATATAAAGCACATAAAACTCTTTGAACATTATACCTGGTACTCAGAAAGTACTCAATAAACATTAAATATTGTTACTATCATATTATTGTGGATTATAAAATCTCTGCTAGACAATGAAGGAAGTGAAGACAGGTGGAAGCTGAGGAGTCATAAGAAAGTAGTGGGTCAATGACTTAGAGGCTTTAATGAGAACAAAAAAGAATTATACTGAGGATTTTTGTGCAGATAAACCAGAGCTAAAACTTTGAATGAATGGAGGGATTGACAAGAGATTGGTGGTAAATCAATGAGGCGAAGGAGTGGGTAACATAACTTGATATCACGTGCTTCAAATGAGCAAGGTATTTGCAGAAGGAAGAGGTTGTTATGTTTGGAAACCTTCAGTATAGAGCCAGGAGGAAGTCCGCTTCCCCTCCTGGCCTTCAGGAACATGGTATGAGACAGAAAAGAAAAACAACTTTGATTCCATTTGAAAAGAAGCAGCCTCCTCAGGGGACAGTTCAATTTCAGTAAAAACATAGACATGAAGGGAACAATCAGAGTAAAGAGTAGGAATTTAAACATGTTCACTGATTACAAATGGAGAGTTCCAAAGGACAGAACGACAGGGTTTTAAGAGGGGGACTTTATCTTGTCTTTATGAGAGACTAAGTCGGATCAACCGAGGTACATCAGAGTATAGGGTAAGAAGGACCAAACAGGCAAGCGCCTCTTGCTTCAGCGATTATAAACGGGAATGTGACTGAGGCACTTAGTGTTGGTCTCCTGACAGGGCTAAGCACTGAGACCTGATTGAAATATTTGGGAACCTGGGAGCTGCTCCTTGGGGTCAGGGTACTTAGCAATTTAATTATGCACTATTTTGTACTACATGTTCTGCTTACTATATTATTTTTAACTCTAAATATGTTTATGTCTGGTATCCTTGAATAGATTGCAAACTTCCTCAAAAAAATGCTTTTTTTTAATGGTTATCATACTTCACTAAATTTCAGTGTCTTGTAAAGAGTAGGTTTTCAATATTTTTTCTCAAATTGATTTTTTTATTATTTAAGTCATAGAAGAGACTGCTATCTATTTTGAATTTATACTTAGCTATATATATAAATAATAGTTTTAGAATACAAGCCTAATATTCTCTGTTATTAATCTTGGTATGATAATATTTCATGTTCAGGCAGGAATATGGGATAGAAGAAAATCCCCATGCCATACTACAGATTTAAGTTGAAATAAAATATGATAGGTATTGCAGTATCTGTCACATATAGTTGCCCTTTTTCCCTTGCTCTTTTTGAATATTTTACACAATCCAAAGTTGAAGAGTTTGAGCAAGACCAAGGTTACTTGAAGATTGCTTTTTCAATATCTAATGGTTTCTGTCAGGCGTTTTAGCAACTAAGGTACTGAACACAATTTTGTACAAATGTCTTTGCCTTTAGATTGTCCACAAATCAAACACATTCTTGGAGTTGAGAAGAAATAAAGTAGAAAATGAGTACGAAAAGATGGGAAAAACATCCGTCTCGTTATGGGAACTGAACTCGATATACCAGGATCTGAGATAAATTATTTATGATAATGACTCTTTTCCTAATGTCCCGAATAATGTTTTGTTACGACTTTAGCCCCTGGATTACTGCTGATTGAAATCTTTGGAACTCTATTCCCTTAATCCCTTCTGTGCAAGGAACATAAGCATTCAATGAGCATACCACAATAAATTGGTAAAAATTGGCAAAAATTCTCAATACAAATATTCCTAGAATGACTTTACTATCATATATTGGAGTACAGCACTCTGTTCCCTTGGATAAACAAGACAAATATTAATAAGGGCCTTTTAAAAATGCATTTAATCATTTTATAAACCTTATCTGAAAATTTGGTGAACTTTTGATATTTGTATTTTTGTTCTCTTTCTTTAATATTAAGATAATATATTGGTCAAAGTCTTATAATTGACTTTTATTTTTTCCTCTCTCAAAAGCACTTGGATAAATACATAACCATCATAATTATTGCCTTCATTTTGAGGAAAACCATATTATTGATTGCTTCCAAAGTTTAACTAAATGCAACATATATCCTTAACGTCTATAAAACGTATTATTTGATGGAACAGTTATATTTCTATTACTGGAGTGCAATGAGAAAAATATTAATATCACCTATTAGACAACTTATCTTTAAAATAATGACAAAAATAATGTACAAATAATTCAATAACTATTTTTAAAAAAAGTTATCTTAGCCCACACCTGGCAAAATCATTGATATTATATTTTAAGTCAACTCATAGTAAACTTTCACCATAGATTTCACATCATAGATACAGTAGTTTAAGAAAATAAACTGTACAACTTAAACCTTTTTAAGTCTTATGAAATCATTATACATGATGACTTTATTTTAAGGTAATGGTAAACCAAGTAGTTCATATTATTGTGGCTTGTAGATAGATAACGCAAATTTTCTGCTAGAAATAATAATAAATAAATAACTCCCCATGCTGTCATTTTTACTGCCTTTTAGAACTCAAAATACATATTAAAACTCAGTGAAAAATGGCCATCAACTACGCTTGATATTGTGAGTTTGGTTCAAAAGTACCTTAATGAAGTGGCATAAGCATTCGATTTTCCTTATTTCTCTTAGGGAATATTTCAGTGTTTTTTGTTTTTGTTTTTTTTTTAAACTGCTGAACAGCTCTGAAAGAACTGAAGTTCTTTATTTTCAAAAGCAAAATGCTCTTCCCTCACTTTAACAGACACTCATACAATTAAAAAGCCAGCAAAGCCATCTAAATGAGCAATCAGCAACAAAGGGAAAAGTTATTACAAATTTGCTATTTATTAAAATAGGCAATTATACTTTAGACTGACTTTCTGAAATCATTCTAACATATTATGAGTAAGACTAAAAGGTAAAGAACTTTGGGACACTTAAAAAGAAAATGCGTGTTACTTTCTTTGATAAAGAAGGTAACTCATTTCCCCACCCACATCCCATGAGACAGGTATTATTGTTCGATTTTACAGTTGAGAAAACCGTACTAACTTTTCTGAAGCCACACAGTTGACACGTGGCTGAGCTAGGATCACCAGTGAAGTCTTCTGACTCTTGATGTCCTTGTTTCTTTGTCACTACACTGAACCCCTCTCTATGTATCCTACAAACGTAGACACTGTCAGAACAGTGTGATAAACAGAGAACTCATCAAACCAAAGTGCAAAGATTAGAATTTCATTGTATAAGTGTTGGATACATGAGGCTACTGATGGTTTTTGTGTGTTACAATATGGTTCTTCTTCAGGCTTGTCAACAAGAATGTCATCTCAAATCAGCAGTTCAAGCATTGCACAGAGCAAAGAAAAGAGTATCTGCCCTGTTCAATGTGCCTGCTTCCTAGAATTTCTGTGTGACTGTATTTACTAGAAAGTGAACTCTGCCAGGAATATAATAGGCCTCATTCAATGATGGGAAACTCAACATTTAACATGGCTGTTCTGCTCATCTCAAGGGAAGTTATGACATTGGTCTTGGTCCACAAAAATTGTACCTCCTCAGCTCTTTCAAAAAAAACCCTTCTTATTCATGTAAATTTTCTTAATTGTTTATATATTTACTTACCTTTCTTATCATATCTATAAATGTTTCTTATAACTAAAAAAAATGAATTGGACACAATTCTTGCTCTCCATAGAATTCAACGTCTGTCTTACTACACACTGCTGCATAATGTGTTACTTCAGATCTTAGTGATAAAATAACCACTACTGCTATTTTATCATATCTCACAATTTTGGGCAGAAATTCAGTTAGGCCTGGCTGGGTAATTTGGTGTCACATGATATAAATGAGGGATTTATTTCAAATTAATGTCTGTTCTTGTCTGTAGGGTGCTTAATGGCTCTACTCAAATGCCTGGCACCTTACTAGAAACAAGTTGAAGGCTGGGCTAGCGGGGTTCTTCTTTCTTTTCATCTGGTCTCAAATCTCTACCTCTGCACTCTCCATCTAGGGAGTCAGGTTTCTTATAGGGAAGGCAAGGGCTCCAAAAGGTAATTTTGTAAGGAATCCAGGTAGAATCTTCAAGCCTTATCTATCAACTGTGCACTCCTTCTCATGATTGGAATTAAATGATTACTGATTCATTGGTTAATGTCCGTTCTGTTATATTATAATATCCATAAAAAACAGGACAATTTTAGACTCGATTCTGCTTTCTCCAAGTACTTATCAAAGTGTCTGGCACACAGTAATAATAAATAACTGATGACTTAATTAATGAATAAATGAATGAATGAATGCATGATATCAGTATGAAAGTTTTAACAATACTGGTAGGAAAAAAGTATGGCTCTAGCTATTGATTGTCCTTCAAATAGGGTCATTTTGGAGATAGTATGAGCCACTTGTTAAATTTTTTCATAATCAAAATATCATTTTTAAAGGACCTGTTATATGCCAGGTTTTTTACAGAGGTCATCTTATTTTTTTTTCTGATAACTTTTGAAGACAGATATTATTACCTTTACTTTATGAATAAGTAAATCTTCACTCAGAAAGGTTAGAGTAACTTTTCTAAAAGTTACAGAGCTATTCAATAATCATATTCTGGACTTCCTCCTGCCTATGAGTTATTGGGTATTTATTAGAGGTGGGTTTTAATGTTGTACACCCCAAGTATAACACAGCCCCTAGCTCATACCTCTAACAGCTGTCTGCATAAAGAACCTACGCCATTGATTCTGGAAGCCTTGAATACTCTTGGCCATGAAAAATGTAGTAAATAGTCCACATGTGGCAAGTAGAGCAGGCATGGCAAAGTCTCAGGGCATAAAGAGATGCCCTTCTGTTCAACATTCCCTAAAGTAGCTTTCAGTAGAAGAATCATATCCGCAGAGAAGACAGGAAGAGACCAACAGCCTACATGACTTATTTTCATTGCTTAATTGATAACAAGATACTATCGGATCCTATGTATGCCATCCCTGCCACAGTCTGACAAATAGGTGCTCTTCACATTATTTTATAACACCTGGCTGACACCAGTTTCAGCAATATTTTACTAGACTACCTACCAAAATTCTGTGTACAAAAATGTGCCAAAAGCTCTTAATAAATATGACTCTTCCTAGATATAAGGGTAAACTCCAACTAAAGATAAAAGAACTGACTGAAATTTGAGCTCCCTCCACAAATAAAGTTTACAATTTGCATCCAACCAAATTAATTGCCTACTAAAACAAACAAAAAAGTTAGTTGTCTTTAGAAAAACATAACACAATCCACAACATAATATCCAGTTTGCAATCTTAAATTAGTCAACATACAGAGAACCAGGGAAATCTAATTCATTCTCAGGGGAAAAGGCAATCACTAGATATCAACCCCAAAATAACCCAGATATTTTATTGAGGACATAAGGATTTATAAAGAAGATGTTAAAATTATGCTTAATCAGGGAGGAGGAAAAATGGTGGAGTAAAGGTGACCTCCTGGCTCTCGGCTCCCAGGAAAAGAGATGAAGAATTCAGTCTAATACGCACGCGTGGATTGCTCACCCGCAAGAACAGTGCTGTGAAACTGAAGAGAAACGGCGCGGGACACACAACACCGGGGGAAAAAATAGGTGAATGGGAGATAGGATGGGGAGGTCTGGAGAGTGTGAGATAAACAATAGAGAATAGAGCGTAGGATGGCTGCGCCTGCCCCGCCAGCAAGTGCAGTGGGATCTAACCCACAGGAGAATGTCCTGCTTCCCCACTGACCTCCACACCCACTCAGACGGGGACATGCCTGAAGTCTGTGCAAAACCGCGGCAGGAGACGTTGGGCTCTGCAGAGAGGAAAAAACAGCGGGAAGCATCTTGAACTCCGTGGAGTTCTGTGCCAGGACTGCACTGGGCGGGGGAGGGGGAACTGGTCTGAGCCGCTGCTGGAGGGAGTCCGGAGACAGGCAGTCCGCGGGACCAGAGCAACAGAGGTGAACACTGAAAAGGGGGCTCTAACCTGGAAACCGCTGTGGACGATTAGGCCGGCTCAGGAGGGCAGGAGGGCGACGCACAAGAGACAACAGGCGTCCAGTTGACTCAGCTCCCCAATCCAGCATCCGCAAACTCCTGAACAGTCGCCCCCAGCGCGAGCACTCTGTGGTGAGCAGCCGCCATTTTGGGAGTCCGCAACCCAGACCCTGTGGTGTGCTACGGTTTCGGGCAGCACCCTTCCTCCAGCCCGGGGACTCTTGTGACAGGCTCTGCCCTTCCGCGACCTATTGTCAGCTAGCTGGCCCATTTTTATGGGCGAATTGTGAGTGCTTCCCCAGTCATGGGGAATTCACAGGCGCTGCGGCGCTGGGCGGTCTCGGGCACCACCCCTCCGCCTAGTGCAGGGATTTTCACGCCAAAAGTGGTAGGCTCCACCCCTGGAGGTAGGGAGAGGCAAGAAAAGCCATTTTCCTTTTGCGACTGGGGTGAATCTGTGGGGCCTTGGTGCAGATCAATAGTTGACAGCCCAGTGATTCGGCCTGTCAGACCGCCTTAGGTCATCTGGTAGGATCATAACTCTGGAGCCTGATTTCCGCATCTGGAGGCTGCCAATAGTGGGGTTCGTAGTCAGGGAAGGCAAATCCTGGCCGGAGGCCACAGCAGGTGCACCAAATAACCACTCCCATCAGGAGCAGCCTCCCAAGCATTGTGGAAGAACCCTGAGTAAGATATTAGTGGCTCCCCCTAGCGGCAGATCAAGCAACCATAGAAGCACACACATCCAGGCTGGTAAGTAGCAGCTGCAATCTGCCTTGCCTCTGCCACCACTTTAAGGGGGAATCGGGTCCAAGTAACCCTCGTGAGTGGCACAATCCTTCCTAAAAATTGGGACATTAGTATTCCTCAACCGGGGACCAGAAACCAAGATAGACGTATCAGATTACCTAGATAACTGGCTCCTCCACACAATCTACAACCATTGACAGAGAGGGTAACTCCACAGCTCAACACAGTGCCCTCCATCTCAAGCTATTAGAGGGCAGTGGAGTTATACACACAGGTGCAATTCACCACATGAGAACTTAAGGTAGGAGACCAAACTCACTAATCTCCACTGGCAAGAGGTGAAGACAACAGGTCAGAGGTAACCCAATTTGCCAAAATACCTCTAAAGTAATGCAAGACCAGCACGCCTCCCCCCACCACTGTTAAGGAACATTCCCTTGGGGGCTTGAAGTTAAGAGCACAAACCAGTCCTAGAACTCCCAGTTCTCAATCAATTACCTTGAGGAGAAAGAACCAGAGAAAGAAAATGGGGAATATGAAAGAGCACAGAGAAAAGTCACTACCAAAAGAAATCATGAGACCCTCAAAATCAGATACTAATTTAAATGAAATGATTAAATTAACAGATGAAGAATTCCAAATATGGATTGTAAGGGAACTCAATGGAATGGAAGAGAAAATAGAAACCCAACACAAAGAAACTGTGAGAACAATACAGGAAAAGAATGAAAAATTCTCTAAAGAAATTGAAATATTACGAATAAACCAAACAGAAATCTTGGAAATGAAGGAGGCATCCAAGGAACTTCAAAACACAGTGGAAAGCCTTAAAAATAGAATGGATCATGCAGAGGAGAGAATCTCAGAGATTGAAGACAGTGCCTACGTGCTAAACAAATCAGATGAAGAAAAAGAATACAGAAGCAAGAGACAAGAACAGAACATACAAGAAATGTGGGATTATGTAAAGAAACCAAATATAAAAATTATAGCCATCCCAGAGAGAGAAGAAGAAAATACAAAAGGGCTGGAAAATCTATTTCTTGGAATACTGGAGGAAAATATGCCTGACCTGGCCAGAAACCTAGATACCCAGGTACAAGAAGCACACAGAACTCCTGGGAGACTCAACGTGAAGAGGCAAATGCCACGTCACATAATTTTCAGACTGGCCAAAGTAAACACAAAAGAGATAATCCTTCATACAGTAAGACAGAAACAACAGATAATCTGCAAAGGAAAACCTGTCAGACTAACTGCAGACTTCTCAAATGAAGCCCTACAAGCCAGAAGGGACTGGGGACCCCTCCTCAATCTTCTTAAACAGAGTAATGGCCAACCTAGAATTCTTTAGCCAGCAAAACTGAGTTTCATCTAAGAGGGAGAAATAAAGAAAGGAAATAACTAAGATTAGAGCAGAACTAAACAAAATTGTGAACAAAATAAAAGATCAATAAAATCAAAAGCTGGTTTTTCAAAAAGATAAAAGATAGCTCTCTTGCTAGATTGACAAGAACTAGAAAGGAAAGGATTTTAATAAACTCAATCAGAAATGATAAAGGAGAGGTCACTACAGACATCATGGAAATAAAAAACATTATCTTTGAATACTATAAAAATCTATATGCCCAAAAGCTACAAAATGTGTAGGAAATGGACAAATTATTGGAAACACACAACCTCCCTAAGCTCAATCAGGAGGAAATAGAACTCCTGAACAGACCAATATCAAGCATAGAAATTGGAGCAGCAATAAAAAATCTTCCAAAAAAAAAAAAAAGCCCTGGACCAGGTGGGTTCACACCTGAATTTTACCAAACATACAAAGAAGAACTCATATCTATACTGCAGAAATTATTCCAAAACATTGAGAAGGATGGTATCCTCCCCAACTCATTTTATGAAGCCAATATCACCTTGATACCAAAGCCAGGAAAGGATGTAGGAAAAAAAGAAAACTACAGACAAATATCCCTCACGCATGTAGATGCAAAAATTCTCCGCAAAATTTTAGCAAAACGAATCCAACAGCACATCAAAAAAATAGTTCGCCACAACAAGGTAGGCTTCATCCCAGGGATGCAGGGCTGGTTCAACATATACAAATCTAAAAATGTAATCCACCACATAAATAAAAGCAAGAAAAAAGACCATATGATTCTCTCAATAGATGCAGAAAAAGCATTTGATAAAATACAGCACACTTTTATGATAAAAACCCTTAACAAAATTGGCATAGATGGGACATTCCTTAAAATTATTAAGGCTATATATGACAAACCCACAGCGAATATATATTGAATGGGGAAAAATTAAAAGCATTCCCTCTTAAAACTGGAACCAGACAAGGTTGCCCACTATCTCCACTTCTATTCATCATAGTGCTGGAAGTCCTTGCCCAAGCAATCAGACGAGAGAAGGGAATTAATGTGTCCTTATGGGGGTGGAAGAGGTCAAACTCTCACTCTTTGCTGATGATATGCCATTATACCTAGAAAATCCCAAGGATTCAACCAAGAGACTCCTGAAATTGATAAACAAATTCAGTAAAGTCTCAGGATACAAAATTAATGCACACAAATAAGTGGCATTCATATACGCCAATGAAAGTCAAGCCAAAAATCAAATCAAAGGCGTAACATCTTTCAGAATAGCATTAAAAAAAACTAAATATTTAGGAATATATTTAACGAAGGAGGTGAGAGATATTTATAGGGAGAACTATTAAAGCACTGAGAAAAAAATTGTACATGATGTGCACAGATGTAAATCCCTACCATGCTCGTGGATTGGTAGAATCAATATTGTTAAAATGTCCATTCTACCTAAGATGATCTACAGAATTAATGCAATCCCTGTCAAAATTCCACCATCATTCTTTACAGATTTAGAAAAAATAATTCTATGCTTTGTCTGGAACCAGAGTAGAGCTTGTATAGCCAAAGCAATCTTAAGAAGAACAAATTGGGAGGCATCAGTCTCCCAGACTTCAATCTTTACTACAAAGCTATAGTAACCAAAACAGCATGGTACTGGCTAGCACAAGAACAGAGATATAGACCTTTGGAATAGGATGAAGATCCCAGATATAAAACCATCCCCATATTGTCATCTAATCTTTGACAAAGCAGACAAAAGTATACATTGGGGAAAAGAATCTCTATTCAATAAGTGGTGCTGGGAAAACTGGATATCCACATGCAGAAGATTGAAACTGGATCACCACCTCTCACCTCTCACAAAAATCAACTCGTGTTGGATAATAGACTTAAACCTAAGGCATGCAACCTTAAGAATCCTGGAAGAAAATGTGGGGAAGACTCTCTTAGACGTTGGCCTAGGTAAAGAATTTATGAAGAATACCCCCAAAGCAATCACAGCAGCAACAAAAATAAACAAATGGGACCTGATCAAATTAAAAAGCTTCTGTACAGCCAAGGAAACTGTCCTTAGAGTGAATAGACAGCCTACAGAATGGGAGAAAATATTTGCTTTCTACACATCCAATAAAGGGCCAATAACAAGAATCTATATAGAACTTAAGAAAATCAACAAGAAAAACATCAAACAACCCCATCAATAAATGGACAAAGGACATGAACAAAAACTTTTCAAAAGAAGACAGACTGATGGCCAGCAAACATATAAAAAAGTGCTCAACATCTCTAATCATTAGGGAAACACAAATCAAAACTACAATAAGATATCACCTAACTCCAGTGAGAATGGCCTCTATCAAAAAGTCCCAAAATAACAACTGCTGGCATGGATGTGGAGAGATTGGAACACTCATACACTGCTGGTGGGACTGTAAATTAGTACAACCCCTGTGGAAAGTAATTTGGAGATACCTCAAAGAGCTAAACACAGAAATTCCATTTGATATAGCAATCCCACTACTAGGCATCTATCCAAAGGAAAAAAAGATATTCTATAAAAAGACATCTGCATTCGAATGTTTATAGCAGCACAATTTACAATTGCAAAGATGTGGAAACAACCTAAATGCCCATCAATACATGAATGGATTAATAAAATGTGGTATATGTATACCATGGAATACAACTCAACTACAAAAAACGATGATGATATAGTACCTCTTATATTATCCTGGATAGAGATTGAGACTATCCTTCACAAAGAGGTATCACAAGGATGGAAAAACAGGTACCACATGTATTTGCCATCAAACTGGTACTAATCGATCAACACTAAGGTGCTCACAGGGTAGTAATACTCACTGGGCGCCGGTCAGGTGGGGGGGGAGGTAGAGGGGGTGGGGTGGGTAAACCCACAGGTAATGGAGACAGGGCACACTATATGGGGGAGGGACACGCTTGTGGCACTGGCTTGAGTGAGACAAATGCATTTCATGTAACCAAAATGTTTGTACCCCTATAATATCCTGAATTAAAATAAATAAATAAATAAGTAAGTAAGTAAGTAAAATTATGCTTAATCAGGTAAAGTTAAATCTTCTTAAAATGAATGAAAAGGTAGGAAATCTCAGCAGAAAAACAGAAGTTATAAAAGACAACAAAAAAATTCTAGATACTACTGAATTGTAAATACTACTAAAAGCAAAGCCAATAAAAATTAATTGGATGGCATATGGAGGTGTCAGGGGAAGAACGTTCATGCAGGTGAAGATTAATGAATAAAAATGATCTAATATAAAATACAGAGAAAAAATTAGAAAAAAAAATGAATGAAGACACAGAGAGGTGAGAAATAATATAAAAAAGTCCAACACATGTATTTGGCATACTGGGAGGAGAAGAGAGAGAGAATGAGACAGAATAAATAATTGAGAAAATAATGGCTTAAAACTTCTCAAAATTGATGTAGGATGTAAATTTATAAATTGTATAAGGTAGTATACTATAAACAGGATAAATACAAAGAAAATTAAATCTACCCATATCATAGCCAAACTGCTGGTACACAAAGATACAGAGACATTTTTGAAAGTAGCTATAGAAAATTATCACATTACATAGTGGAGAGCAATAATTTAAATGACTTTTGATTTCTCATCAGAAACTATAAAACTATAGGGGCCAAGATATAGCAAGACACATTTAAAATGCTGGCATAAAAAAAAGAAAAGGAAAAACTTTCAACTTAGAAATCTAATGTATCCAGCAAAATATCCTTCAAGAATTGTATTAGTCTTCTCAGGCTGCCATAACAAAAAACCACAGGCTAGGTGGCTTAAACAACAGAAATTTGTTTGCTCACAATTCTGGAGACTGTAAGTCCAAGATAAAGGTGCCAGCGGTGCTGGTGTCTGGTGAGAGTTTGTCCCTTGGATTGCAGAAGGCTGCCTTCTCACTATGTGCTGACATAGCCTTTTCTTGATACAGGCGCTGGGGGGCGGGGGGTGGGGAGAGAGAGAGAGAAAGAGAGAGAGAGCGTGCACTAGCTCTCTGGCATTTCTTTTCTTCTTATAACGCTAATCCTATTGGATCAAGGCCCTACTCTTACAACCTCATTTAACATTAATAACTTCCTTAGTTCAAGTACAGCCACCCTAGAAGTTAGGGCATCAAAGTTTGAATTTGGGGACAGAGGAGGATACATAACTTCGGTACATGACAAGAATGAAGACAACATAAAGACACATTTTTAGATGAAAGCAAGCTTAGATAATCCATCACCAGCAGATTCACACTGTAAGAAATGCCTAAAGGAAGTTGCTTCGGTGGAAGGGACATGAGACTAAAGGGAAAGTTGGATTTTCGTGGGAGACTAAAGAGCATCACGAATAATAAATATCCTAGTAAATTTTAAAAATTATTTTTCTCCTAATGTCTTTAAATACATAGGACTGTTGAAAGCAACTAATATAACTTTGTTTTGTGGGATTTATAATGTGTATAAATGAAATATGTAAGACAAAAATAACCTAAAGGATGGAAGAGGATATAAATGGAGCTATGTGTTTGCAAGTTTCCTATATTTTATGCAAATATAATACTAACTGTGTAGACTGTGAAATGTTAAGGATGTGTATCGTAATCGATACAGCAACTGCTAACGGTATAATATGCAGGCATATAGCTAAAAAGGTACCAAAGCTATCTTGAAGGTGTGCCCACTGAACAATTCAAGACCAATTTATCACAGAAGTTGGAAATTATAGTAACATACATATTGAATAACTTACCTAAGGCCATACATAGCAGAAAACGGATCTAAACTTAGTTCTGTATCCGAGTTTGTGGTGGAATCACTATGCCGTTTGAGCTGCAGTCTTCTATAGTCTCTTCCCAAGGAAAAAGGTGTCTATTGTCTAGACCAAAGAGTTTATGGCCTGCCTATTCTCAGAGATATTTAATAGCTGTGCTATCCCCTTCAAAGTGTTAGTTGTTTCAATCATTCCACAAATATTTTTAAAATATTATTTCAGAATATTATGGGGGTACAAATATGTTGGTTACATAAATTGCTTTTGTATAGTTTGAGTCAAAGTTGTAAGTGTGCCCATCACCCAGATAGTATGCATTGTACCTGTTAGGTGTGAATTTACTCATCCTCTCCTCCCCCCTCCAACCTGCTTGATTTCTGATGAGTTTTATTTCCATATGTGCCCCTAAGTATTGTTCGATTAGCTCCAATTTAATGGTGAGTGCATATGGTGCTTGTTTTTCCATTCTTGTGGTATTTCACTTAGAAGAATGGGCTCCAGTTCTATCCAAGTTAATATAAGAGCTACTGCTGCATGCCTGGCACTGCTCTTGCCCTACCACCATGCGATGCCCTCTGCCATGTTATGATGCAGCAAAAAGGCCCCTTCAGCAAGAAGTGCTGAAAATCAATTTTATGGTCAATAAGAAAATCATCATCCCTGTCCTTATGGAATTTACATAAGAATTAAAATCTTAACCTTCCCAAAGCCTTCAGATCTCAGAGACATACAATCCTAATGGTAGATTGGGTGGTGGGAGGGTAGTATGATGAAACATTGTGAGTCAGGGGTGGTCTTCATAGTGACATCATTACACCCTCCATGCCCTAAAAACATCTCCATCTAATTCTACAACTAATATACCACAATTTTAGAGCCAAGACAAAATTAACATGCACAATCTCCTTCTCTAATGAGGACTCCTAATTTTAAAACAAACTGAAACAATAAAACTTTCATTAAAGTAATTTGTTTGTTGTTCAAAAATTTGATAAGGTATATGTTTTGTTAAGGGACCACGAGATAGCAGGAACTTTTCCAGGCTCTGGAAATCCAACTGAAAGCAAAACTGACAAAGTGCCCACAGAGCTTTTGCACTAGTAGGGGGGTAGATAAATAATAAACAAGCAAATAAATAAAAACATGTGCTATGTATTACTGAGCGTTAAGAGACAACACCGAGTATTGTCTTATTGAAAATAAGAAAAAGGCAGAGGAGTTACATGATATTAGGTGATTATCCTTAGCAAACACCTCCTTGAGGCATAGTAAGCCTCACGGAAGTGTTGGACATTTTTCTCAGCACTTTATAATCATATTTGACCTAGAGCATGAATTATGCAAGGTAGCAAGTCACAGCAGATTTTAGAGAAAAGATTCCAAGTTCGGGGAGCATAAAGGGACAAAAGTCACAGGCAGAAAGGCACTGGCGTGTTTAAGGAACTGAAAGAGAGGGTGTCAGGGCCTGGACCGTGGCGTTTAGTGAAGAATTTGGAGTGCACTCTAAGTGCAATGGGAAACAACTGGAGGGTTTTAAGTAAACAAGTGATATGATTGGATTTACATTTTTCATCTTAAGAAGCAAATCAGTCTGGGCACTTGGATTAAAGGGAAACAGGAGTGAAATCAGAGTGACAAATCAGGAGGCTACTGCTTTGGTCCAAACAGCAGATGATGGTTGCTTAGAACAGGATGATTGCAATGGAATTTCAGGATGTCTGGGATCTCTTCCTCCTCTGAACTCTTGTAACATTTTGTTTGCACCCCTTCTTTGTATTATAATAATCCTGTGCTCCCATTTTTAGACTCTTTTGGTAGCAGGGACTAAATGTTGCTCACCTCTATTTGCTCCTGGATTCTGGATACTTTATATATATAGCACATAGTCAATGGTTATTTATTCAAAATAAACACAGTTATAATATTCTCCTTGGGCACTTATATTTTTACATGAAAATGTCCATAATGTATTTGATAACAAAAATTAAGAACCAAATATTTGTTATGTTGTTAAGGTTTAGATTGTATAAGATTTTTTAAAATTGGCTTTAATTTTCTTTTCTCTTATAATACTGCCAAGTGTGAATTTTTCATCTACTTTTGAGTTGAACCAGTACAAATAAAGCTTTGAGAAATTTTTAAGAGGAAGAAAAATACATTTTTCACTGTCTCATAACTTAAAAATAACTGAGCCGATTTAATGTATTCTTTCTAAAGTGGAGGCATTGGGGGAGGAATGGTAACGATGGGATGTGGAACAAATAAAAAATAACATCTCTCATAAGACCAAGGCTATAACACTTCAATTCCAAGCTAATTTATTGGGATGTTGCAAACAAGTAAAGATGGAAGTTGAACTGAAATTTCCTTTCGCCTTTGAAAGAAAGCTTCTGCGGTTTGACATCAAAGGTCCTAGTCTGAGATAAATCTCTCAGGTTTTTGAAAGGAAGAACATTCAGGAAAACACTGCTTGAGGAAGACTTATGAACGTACCTAATACATCCTTGGCGAGAAAAGATTGTGAGAACATATTGTGGAAAGAGAAAGAGAAATATGAGAACAGCAGAGATTGAATCTAATGATCTATATTTGTGCATATTATTTTCTTTTTTGCTGATCATAACTTCTCATCACATTCCCTATCCCCCTGACAATAAGCATATCATATATAATAAGGTTATTCTGTCCTCTGTGACAAATATTTCTCCATCACATATGCATGCACACACCCAGAAAAAAAATCACATGGATTCTATATTTAGAAACACTCATTTTTTTTTTTCAATTTCAGAAGGAGTAGGGAACTAATGAAAGGATGAAATACAGAGAACAAATTTATGAGATATTAGTCTCTCTGAAGAGTATTCTGCAGAAAAAGTGCTCTGTAAGGATATGAGCTCACTCTTGGCAAAATGGGAAAAACAGGAAGAAAGATCACATTGGAGATTTGGGTGAGGAAGGCTGGTCAGCGGCAGCTGAAAGCAAACCCCAAGAGACATTTTGTGTTGTGTTATGACAGTGGTTTCTTCATATTCCATCAAAGTCACATTATCATCCCCTATAATGATTTACCAAATCATTCTCACTTTGAGAATCAGTGCTCAAAGTTCAGCAAATTCCCCTTGTAAAGTTAATTACATTAGAATGCGTCTACTGTCTATTCTCCAGATATTCCTCAGCAAAGCTTTCCGGAATAAAGGAAGTTTCTTTGTTATATGTTCTCTTGGAACGGAGTTCCTATCTATCTGAGGATATGCCTCAGCTTTTCACATTCGCTGCCACGACTATTTGTTAATGTCTGTCTCATTCAGCAAACTGGTGGGTTTTATGCACACTGGTACCTCAAAACCTAGGAATAGGCGCTTCATAAAAATGTGTTTAATGAATGAAGTGAGTTTATGATTTGAATTTCTTAGCTGATAAAAGTTGCAAGATATATACAAATTCTAGAGAAGTTTCAATTAATTCTTTTTCTACCATACAACAACTGAAAAGAGAAAGTCTACAAAAAATTGAGAAATTCTGACAAAATGTATTCACAATTGTTTCATTATATCAAGAATTGGATTTACATATAGGCTCAATAGGGAGTAGTCTTTTCAAGTGGCCATGTAACATACTGAGATAGACCAAAATACTGGACTATAAAACAATCCTCAATAACTTTAAAAAATTGAAATTTTACAGATTGTCTTCTATGAACACAATGGAACCAAACTAAAAATTGATGACAGAAAGAAAATAGAAAAATCTCAAACTCTTGCAATCTACACAATGCACATCATAATCCAGTGACCAAAAAGAAAGTCTCAGGGAAGTTAAACACACACACACACACACACACACACACACACACACACACACATTTTGAACTAAAAAATGGATTATGAAGTAAAATATAAAAATGAAATGCTTATAAATGTAAGAGAAAAAAATCTTTGGAATCCAGGATGAGACAAAGCATTATTAGACTCGATACCAAAAAAGTGATCCCTAACAGAAAAAGTTCCTAAATTTGAATGCATCAAAATTAAAAATTTTTGCTCTGGTGAAACAGCTGTTAAAAATATGATAAAGACAAGCTACAGAACTGAAGAAAATATGTGCTGACCATATATATCACAAAGGATTAGTATGTAAAATAAACATATATATCTCTCTAGATAATATGTTATATAGCATTTATGGTATGTGTGTATGTATGTATGTATTTGAAAACTCAACAGTAGAAAAAAAATCCAATTAGTATATGAACAAAGATACAAAGAGATATTTTACCGAATAGTATATACAGGTGGAAAATTAGCACATACAAAGATGTTCAACATCATTAGCCACCAGAGAAATGCAAATTAAAATGAGATGTTACTAAACATCTAACAGAATGACTAAACAAAAAATAGTGACAACACTAAATGCCAGTGAGTATGCCAAGAAACCGATTTGCCTATGTATTGCTGGTGGCAATGTAACAGTCACTCTGAAAAACAGTTTGGGTGTTTCTAGTCCCTTGAGCCTGAAGTAATCAACACACTGAAGCAGTATATTTTGTGAGGTGGCATTTCTTGAACTCTTACAATGGCTAACTTTGTTTTTTGTTTCATGAAGTATTTCATGAGAAATTCAGAGCAAAGTTGTTAAGAACAAGTGAATTAGGTAAGTTTAAATGGAAAAAAAGTTTATAAACGAACTTTTCAAAAATAATTAGCTTTTATAAAATATATCTACCTTAAAAATATTTTTTAAAAATCTTTTCTGGTAACTTGAAATCTTCAAATTATATTATATTTAATAATATTATTAAATGTCTAAGTTATTTCTAAGTAATCTAAAATACTGAAATATTAATTGTTGAACATAAGTTTAAAGTATGTATATTTGGTATCTTCTTTTTATATGGTATAGAGCAGCTAAATATATCTGGGTCTGTTCATCAAGGGCATGAAAAATTATATTATGAAATCTACTAAATGCTGATATAAAACAGTTAACAATGCTTACTAGTTTTCACTAGATATTAAGGTTACTAAGAGTAAAAATTCTAATTGATATAAGTAATTAAAATTTCTACAAATAATAAGGGAAACAACTCTGTAGTTAAGGGACATAAAAGAATTTTTTTATAAATAAAGTTATGAGGATGTGTTTTGGTTAGTGAAGAAAGAGAGTAAGAATTTTTTTGCCCTAGAGTGACCGAGTCAGAGCTTCAAGCCTGTCCATCTCCCAGACAGTGCGGACCGCACCTATTAGCTGTGTATATACTCATTCCCTCCTCCCCCCTCCCATCTGCCTGTCACCCAATGAATGTTATTACTATCTGTGCACTTAAGTGTTGATCAGTTAATACCAATTTGATGGTGAGTACATATGGTGCTTGTTTTTCCATTCTTGGTATACTTCACTTAGTAGAATGGGTTCTAGCTCTATCCAGGATAATACAAGAGGTGCTATATCACCATTGTTTTTTGTGGATGAGTAGAACTCCATGATATACATATACCACATTTTATTAATCCCCTCATGTATTGATGGGCACTTACTTGGGTTTTGTGCATATCTTTGCAATTGTGAATTGTGCTGCTATAAACATTCTAGTGCAGATGTCTTTTTTATAGAATGTCTTTTGTTCTTTTGGTAGTTCTACTTGTACTATTTGAGGTATCTCCATATTACTTTCCATAGAGGTTGTACTAGTTTGCAGTCCCACCAGCAGTGT
>RJWJ010002598.1:0-98300 GCA_004363605.1 Indri indri | reverse complement strand
GCATTCTACTAAGCGAAGTATCCCAAGAATGGAAAAACAAGCACCACATGTACTCAAGGCCCTTTTTGTTAAAGGAGATTTCAATTCAGCTGGTGACTCACAATGGTGCCTCCTCCAGCCAGTCTTTGTATGCTTCGTGTCATTCAATATTGCTCCTACAGGGGCGGTGGCGCACCAGGGCTCTGTTCGGAAGGTCCGCAGACAGCCCCTGGTCTGAAAGGAGATGATGTCACCAAAGGGCAGGTCTGCCGTCTTCTCCAGCTGGGAGGGAAACGAGGAGAGGACTCATCCAATCGGTCCCCAGAAGAACCAAATGCGCACCGAAGCTCCCACTGCAGAGGTGCTTCTGAAAGGCAACAAACGCAAGGGGCGGATAGAGACGGCGCAGCTGAGTGTTTAACTCACCAGATCCGCACTCAGGGCTGTTATTGTTAGAGTAATTCAAGGGATATATTATGGCTCTTTCAGACAAATGGCTTAAACCCACACTAGGTGAATCAGAAAAATCGATTAATTTATAAAACCTTACTGCTGGAAATAATGTCAGATCCATCCTCTTCTGGGCAAAAGAATTTTTCAAGGCGATTTGGCTTATGGTCCTTGAAGTTTCCCTTTGTGTGTGACATGATAGCGCTGGTTTGTTTGCTTGCATCATTCATGCACTTCCTCGTTTCTTCAATAATGTTTATCGAATTGCTCTAACAATAACAGCCCCGAACGCGGATCTGATGACCGGAAATTGTACGAAGCACTGGAGATACAGGGATTGAACAAATACAATTTCTCACCTTCTTGGAGCTCACTCTTGGAGGAGGCGGAAAATAAGCAGATCAACATATCATGTCGTTCCACATAGTGATGGGTGCCATGGACACAAACAGACAAATAAATAGCAGAAGAGTTGGGGAAAGAAACGAGAGCCCTCTTTTCACTCAGAGGATAGTCTGAATGATGAATCGGTAAGTATTTATTGACCACCTACTATGTGCTGGGCATTCTGTTGATGAGGAGCAGGTGGAATAAAAAGATTTAGTAGGCACCCACATTGTGGGCAAGACGTAAGTAGCAATAATTATTGTTATAAAGAAGTGGGTGCAACATTTTCCCCTAATATCCCTCCAAGACAGGTGTTGTTATTCCCCAGGACTAGGAAAATTTAAATGACTCTTCACAGAGGAAAAGTGCCAGCACGAAGATTCTAGCTCAGGTCTATTTGGTTCATGCCATGTTTCTTTCTCTGAACAGACAGAATTGCAGAAGAGACCAGTGAATTATATACCCTTGGTGGTACAGCTACCATGCGTGCTGTGAAAAGATCGTCAACTGCTAACTGTAAACGAAAACAAAAAGTCATTCTCACCAGGTTTTACGATTCACCGATGAATCAGAAGGTATTCGAGGACCTTACAGATCTTGGGTTCATCATCCTGAATATCAAATATTATTGATTATAGATACATGGAAGTACTAACAAACCAAAAAGAGGTGGTTCATATGTTTCTGAATCATAGAAAAGTTGACTCATAAAAATAGAAGAAGAAAAAATCTGAGCCTTTGTGGATATCAAACCCAAGTCTCTACCTTGTATTCCAGATAGATCTATCCAACTGCCTACTGACATCTCCACTTAGGTGTCTTGCAGGCATCTCAAACTCAGCGTGCCCCCAACTGGACTCCGGGTCTTCCCCCAGAAAACTGCTTCTCCCTCCCTTGTGCCCATCTCGTGCCCTCACAACTCCATTCTCCCAGTAGGAGCTCAGGACAGTCTCAGAACTATGCTTGTCTTTTTCTTGGCATCTAAGCTATCAGAAAATCATGCTGCCTTATTTGTAGAACAAATAAATGACTGTTCCAAAGATGAGAAACTACCTCTACTCATTAACCTAACTTGGGGTTCTGCATATTTTAAGTAAGAACGCCTGTGCCGACACCATGTAAAGAGTGAGGCAACAGAATTTTATTTTTCCAGTTTACCTGCTCTTTCGACTGCATGCCTAGTAGGGACCCTGACTGACATAACCACCGCCAACTCCAGGGGCTGGAAAGAGAGGAACTGTGATCAGTTAAAAATTCACAATTTGTCTGGGGCATCATGCGACATGGGCAGCAGCCGCTTCGTCCCACGGGCAAATCCTCCAGCGGGGCAGGACAGCCGCAGCCCACATCATTTCAGAAGAGCCCTGAGTTGATTAAAACAATCTGAAAAGATGTTGCCCCTTGCATCTTTTTTTTTTTTTTTTAATTCCCTCTCCAGAGAAGAAGACCAGACTCTTTAGTGGTGACGAGTCGGCTGTAACAAAAATCCGTCTAGCACTGAAGGGAAAGACAGAGTTGAGATGGGAGAACAAGTGTCTACTGAGCAGGTTAGAAGGAGGGCTAGGATGCCATGCACAAGATAAGGGGTCCCTTTCATGGGTGTCACAGTCAAAATGCCCAATTTTGCCATTGGAGGGAAGTGGGGAGAAGCGGTACAGGTGCAGGCAGGTGGTGGATGGTTTATTAGGAAGATGAGGGAGAAGGTATAAAAGACAAAACCATTGCCTTGGAGAGGAGGACAAGGAACTCTCCAGGGAAGCCCAGCAGACGTGCCCTACGGGGCTCAAGGCCAGCTCCGGAGTGTCGTTTTATGTGTAAAGTGTCCATTGTAACAACTTTGTTTGCAAACAAGGAAACATGTTTTAAAAGGAAAGAAATGCATCAATGCCTAGAAAAGAAAACTGAGGAAAATAAAGCAAAATGCGAACTGCCAAAATAAAAAATTAGTCTGTCCACTAGTGTTAATTGAGCTTTCTCATGCGTGGCTTGGTTTTCTTGATTCCTTGAGGAGGAATATTTGATGCCTGGCAGCTCAGATCCCCGAACTCCTCATGTGTGAATCAACTACAGAGGCCCAGGATGGTGCCTACAGGAAGCCTATAAAAGGGAATCACACCAACAGGCATCAATGGCCTTAAAAATGCCCAAACCCTTTGATCCAGTAATAGCATTTTGGAGTGTCTCTCTCAAAGTGATAATCCCCAATACCTCAAAAGCTTCGATCTGGTTAACTATAAAACCAGTGCATGAATCATAGCAAATAACTGGCAATGGCCCATATGTCCAATTGTAGCAGAATGAATAAGTAAATTAGGACATATCCACAAGTGTACCTGTGATACACGGGGCTCAAGATAACATGTGTGTTGATACCTAACACAGCCTTGTTTTCAAAAAGAGACAAATTGGGAATAACCTAAGTATTCATAAATAGAAGTATGATTAAATAAATTACAGTACATCCATACAATAGGATAATAGATAGCTGTTAAGAATAATAAGATATACATATACATATGTATACATATATTAATACTCACACACAAACACAGACGATTATCCATAAAATCTATTGAGGGTAGGCTTTTTTTCCTGTTTCATTTATTGATATAGCATCAACATCTGGAAAAGTACTAAAACATGGTAGATGCTCAATGAACAACTTTTGAATAATGAATATATTTCTTAACAACAACAGCAACAACGAAGCTTACAAAAGAATGTATTAACTAGAGGAAATTTGTGTATGTGTGCATACTAATATATTACTACTATCCTGTTAGCAAGGATAGGCTAGGTTATGCTGCTGTAACAGACAACCTCTAAATAAAACAATATGTGCTATTACTCTACATGTTCACCACGAGTTGCCTGGGAGCTCTGCTCAGTGTCACTTTCTCTCTGGGACTTGGCTGATGAGTGGCTACTAATTTGAGCATTGCCAGTTATCATGGCAAAGGGAACAAAAGGCTGGAAAAAGTCTTACATTAGTATTTAAGTAATGTACTCACAGCTCATTGGCCAGAACCAGTCACATGGTCCAGCCCAAACATAAACTAGCCAGCAGGTGGAATCGTACTGTGCACCTAGGCTATAGAGAGCTGGGAACACTTAGACTCCCACAAACGCTACACATAGAATTGTTAAACATAGTTAAAACTGAAGAAAGAGAATTTGAGGTGGTATGAGGGGTTAATGTTTAATTTTATATTTTATATAAAAATATGTTTTATATTTTCCATATTTTTCTATTTTTGGCATTTTACTACTAATTTATTCAATGATAAAATGTTTTAGAAGAGGTTATAAGTTTTAAAAGTATACATTGATTTAATGAAATATTCTGACCTAAAAATGTTTCGGAAGTGTTTTTATAACATGGAGAAATTTTTATGCTGTGGTGTTAAGTTGCAGAGGTGAGACATATAACTTAGGTAAGGTAAGTTATAAGAAAAGTGTATATAATATCATTGCAATTGTCTAAAGAAATGCTTAGAGAAAGAATACTAGGAAGAAATATGCCAAAATATTAGGAGTACTTTATTTGGGTACATTTGGGTGGTGAGATTATGCCTGTTTTCTTTATCTCCTCCTCCTTCTCCTCAATATTTCTTCAGATTTAGCAAGTTTTCCACAATGATTAAGTGTTGCTACTACAAAAAGAAAAAATACAAACTAAAAAGAAAAAGGCTGATCTCCAGGGAAAAGGCAGCCTAATATATCAAAACTTTAACTCTTAAAATATAAGTGGACCAATATGTCCATAACCATAACTCTTCAGGAAAAAATCAGTGATAATCGAACATTTCCTGCCTCAGAAACCTTTTGAGTTTTATAAAATCCCTGGAAATGGGGATGGGATTATAGCACAAACAGTTTCTCTCTGGAGTTGTTCTTTTAATATAAAATGGGGGAAAACTAGCTTTTATAAAGACTACTTTCATCTATTCTAAAGTAATACTTTTATAAAATCACAAATAAAACAATTTTTTTTCTATTTCACCAAACTAGGTCGTTGTTTTCAACTGTCTTGATGAAAACACTCAAAAACAATGTTCATACCCTACTTGTCTCATATACGTAGTTGTAGAATTTTTAAAGCTGAAAGCGTTTTTAGAAATAACACATTGGGGAAAAAGGGAGCTCAAAAAGACAAAGAAATAATAATAACATAATAAAAGCATTTTGGGGGCACTAGCTCTGTGTGAAGAGGCCATTCAACAGGGTTTCTTAACCTTGGAACGATTGCTGTTTGGGGCCAGGTAATTTTGGTTATAGGGGCTGCCCTGTGCATTACAGGATGTTTAGGAGCATTCCTGACCTCTACCTGCTAGATGCTAATAGCACCATCGCCACCTCCGCTCAGTATGACAGCCGAAATTTCCCCAAACATTGCCAAATGTCTCCAGGATGACACTTGAGAGCCACTTCCATACAATCTTTTAAAGAGTCCCTCATGACAAGGGTGATATTATCATGCCCATTTTACAGGTAGGAAAACTGAGTCTCAGAGAGTTACATATCAAGCTGGTAGTCACAGAGCTCCTAAGTGACAGAATCAGGACTCAAACCCAACTCTATGTAACTCCAAATGACAATTACGGTAATTACCAAGGAATAAACATTTATCCATAATTTATCCATAATGTCAGGCATTCTGCTGAGCACTTTATACCCACATAGAATCTTCACATCACCTATGAGAAGTGGATACACTCATTATTCCTGTCTCTTTGTAGGAGCAAACTGAGGCTCAGCAAGGTTATATTAAGAAAACTTGGCTGAGGGCACACAGCGAAAACGCTGCTATTCTGAATCGGAATAGAGTTGGGTTTGATTTCGCAGTCCATGCTCTTCACCAACATAAACGCCTGCAAAGCCTGAGGTCTTATCATCCTGCACTCTTTGCCAAGGGAGGGTGGGAAAGAATAATAAAATATGCTTTATTCATGCAATTAAAAGTAAGGTCTGCTGTAATTGAGCTTATTGGTCATTCATTCATTCATTCATTGCATATGCCCAAACACTGGGGAGGAAGCATCGCATAGTCTAAAGAGCACGCTTTCAAATCCTGCTCTACAAATTACTAGCTGTGTGGCCTTGGGCAAGTTACTTAAGTTCTCTGAGCCACAAGCTTCATTTTCCTTACCTGCAAAATTGAGATAATTACCTATGTTTCAGGATTATTGTGAAAATGGAATGAAATAATGCATGGAAAATGTATAGCATAGAATAAGCACATAATAAGTGATTGATTAAAATTTTAAATAAAGTTATTATTATTATTATTATTATTGCTACTTCGCAGAAGGAATTGAGCTGGTTAAGTTCTGAGTGTATGCTGAGCTGAATAATATGAAAACTGCCAAAGAAAAATTTTCATACAAAGGAAATACAAGTGAAATGCCAAAGCAATCCCTAAGCAGTGTGATGTGATAGCATTTACCTACTCTTCCATATGTTAGTATTTTTGGAGGGGTAAGCACAGTAATCCATGTTTGTCATTAAAATTTTTAAAAAAGATTTTGACTTTATATTGGCAAACGCAATGAAATATGCTTACAACACAAATGTCACTTTAAAGAAACTAAAGTACATCTGTAATTTTCTAGATTCCCTGTCATCATTTTTGCCTGTTTCTACTTTGAAGATTTGGGGGCGAAAATGAAAACAACTTCTGTTGCTAGGAACATTCAATAAATGAAGATCTATCTCTGCCCACAGAGATGCCCCACGAACCAGTCCCCCTGCTCTCCTGCAAACAGAATTCCACGCAGATGTATGGCTGAGTCTGAAGCTGTTTGTTAAGGCTAGTCATTTTAATTCTGGATTTAGTTACAGATTCAAGACACAAAAGGGGAGGGGGGAAAAAGTTGGGTGAATAATAGAAATTCTTTCTCCCAGGGAAGCTTGCTTATCTTCGGTGAATCTAATCATCTGCCCAATTTGTATTTATACTTATGCAAATTGGTCAGATGTTCTAAAAGTCATATGGGAAGGCTTGTCTAACAGCTGGGGTTCAGGATCGGAAGTCTTACGGTCATTCATCTCACTTTCTAAAGTTGCTGCTAAATACAATCTATAGAACTAGTAAATTCCCTCACTCTAGATGGATCGTTCAGCTTCCCACTTGGGAGAGTAAATTGAAAAGGATAACACATTCAGAAAAACACTGGAGTCTGTATTAGAATAACCAGATTAATCTTTCTGAGAAGCAATCAGGTTAATTTGTACGGGAAGCAGCAGAGCGTAATGGTTAACCATGGGGAGCTTCGGAGCTTGGCAGGACTGGCTTCAAATCCTAGTTTTGCTCTTTAATTGCTGTGGCAGGCAGACTCTATATGGTCCCCAGTGATTCTACCTCCTGGTCTTTGTGCTCTTGTGTAATCTTCTCCGCTGAGTGTGAGTGGGCCTGGTGACTTGATTTTTTTTGTTTGTTTGTTTTTGTTTTAAGAAACGAGTCTTAAAGGACCATGGTGGCATGCTCCTGTAGTCCCAGCTACTCGGGAGGCTGAGGCAGGAGGATCACTTGAGCCCAGGAGTTTGAGGTTGCAGTGAGCTATGATGATGCCACTGTACTCTACACTTTAGCCTGGGCGACAGAGTGAGACTCTGTCTCCAAAAAAAAAACAACAAAAAAAGAGAACTCTATGTATGCAGAAACACAGGGCTACACATTGGCACCTCGGGTGACCTTGTCAAGTCCTATTCTGGGACCGTTTCTTATTCTTGCAAAATATGCACAATAAATGAAGATAATGTATGTAGCCCATGGAGCACATGGTGGGCCCCATTAAGTGATAAGTTATTATAATTATTTCTATGAGTGTCAATAGATCAATCTCCTTAAATATCTCCCTGTAATTGCTATTAATTTTTCCTTTGTCAATCCCCAAACATGACTTCTCACACAGTACCTAGACTCAATAGATAAGCTTCTCTTAGTGAACTGCAGTTATTCTGAATTTCCCTAAGAAACTAATGAGTTTAAAATTGACTCTATTTAAAACATGCCCTGAACATCAGACCTTGAGCAACTCTTCTCCTGATCTGCTCTGTGTCATGGGCACATGATCCCTGTGGGCTGGGATTCCAGGTTCCCACATCTGCTGGCTGAGTTCAGCCAGCGGTGACACCCACAGGAGACTGGGAAACAGGAAGGAGGTATTTCTCCCCCTTCTTCTATGCCTTAAGCAGCGTCCCTAGCAGGGACTGTGTCTTCTCTGTGGCTCTAGCTCCCAACTAGACAGACCCGCCCTGAGACTCACTTCTACCAGGTGAACCCTCCCTCCAGGCTCCACCAGGTGAACACCACCTCCTCCCTCTGACCCCAGCCTATGGGCAATTATGGTTTTCTGCTGTTGCCAATTTCTGGTTGTCTTACTGATCCCTGTTTGGCCTCTCAGCTCTTCCCACCCCTCCTACCTCCCCTTAATTGCAGGTAGTCAATACCCTGCATTAAATTCCATCTGTTGAAAGTACTTGGAGAGCATTGTTTCCTGGTTGGACCCTGACTGACACAATGATGTTAGAAAGAAGAGAAAAATCAGTGGCACAAAACAAGTCACACATATGCTCAGATGACACAAAGATCTTCTGAGACGGGATAATGTCATCAACTGTCAATCAAAATGGGAAGAAAAGGCTGGAGTCCTCAGAAATTACTCAAGGTTCAGCCAGAATCAAATTTATGATCAATAACTGTTGACTTGAAAAAACTTCCATTGGTTGTCTTTTTCAGCTCGGTTATCCTTCAAATACAATATGCACCAATCACTTCCTTGCTTTCCTTCATCCTTCAACCCCATGATGGTTTATGTCCTCGAGGACCCCTCGCTTGAAAACGAGTGACATGTTTGACTAGTTCCAGATTTCTAGTAATTGATGGGAAAATCCTTATGGTATATGACTTTGGGCAAGTAATTTAAACTTTCTGAGCCTCAGAATTTTTTTTTCTCCACTTTTCTCAGGCTAGAAACCCAAGCCTTTGTTCCTATCTTAGAGTCCCACATTCGTTCCATCCCCAGACCCTCCTTCTCATAGCATCTCTCCCCTTCGTGTTTTCTTCTCCATTCTGACTGCCGGGACCTTACGCCCGGTCAGTTCAGGTTTCAGTTGCTCTCCTCGTGGTCAGTTTCTTCCACCTGGAGCCATGGTTTGTCTGCCTGTCTTAAAACAACTCCTCGGCTGAGCATTCAAGGCTCTTCCCAGTCTGGCCCCTTAACACTGTCACATCCTGTTCTTCCCAAGGATGTGTCCTTTTCCCTCCTCCCACAGGCTGTTACCCACGCCGGGCTCTAGGGGGCGCTCAAGACCCTCCTCCCTTTCCTCTGGCTGACTGTTGACCGAAGATATTAATATTCATAATAATCAGGCCACTTTAAGGGGATGAAGCTTTGGCACAAAATCAGAAGTAAATTCTGACTCCTCCTCCTCTCGAAAGCATCCTGGCCAGTCTCATCTATTTTTAATACTGATAATAATAACAGGTGCCATTTCTGAGAGCTAACCACATGCAAGTCACTGTGTTTTTCCTGCAGTTTCTTATTTAATTCTCTCAAAAACTCTACGAAGTATTCTATGTTGAAGATGAAAATATTGTCAAAGACTAGAGGCCTTGTCTGAGGTCATATGGCTAATGGTGGGGCTGAGATGTTAGCCAGGTCTGTGTGTCTCCAAACTCTCAGTCCACGCTTTCTCACAGCCCTGGTGTAAATTCCAGTGATGGGGCCCATGTCTAGCCTGTCTGCATCCTTCCTATGACCTCAGATTTCTCATCTGTCAAATGGCGATAATGCAAATGTGTATTCGTTTCCTAGCTCTGCCATAACAAAGTAGCACAAATTAGGTGACTTAAAACAGCAGAGGCAGAATCTCTCTCAAATCTGGAAGCTAGACGTCTGCAATCAATCTAGGTGTTGGCAGTGCCATGCTTCCTCTGAAGGCTCTAGGGAAGAATCCTTCCTTGTCTCTCCCTGGATTCATCCTTGGCATTCCTT
The DNA here is from genome assembly GCA_004363605.1 of Indri indri. NCBI lineage: Eukaryota > Metazoa > Chordata > Mammalia > Primates > Indriidae > Indri > Indri indri. Next base: position 88,485 of record RJWJ010002598.1, on the reverse strand, counting down.
GGCTTCTAGATGCATCCAAGCCACACTGTCCGATTTCTGTGTGTGTCCTCTTCTTATAAAGACACCAGTCATTGGATTTAGAGCTCCCCCTAATCCAGCATGACCTCATATTAACTTGATTACATCTGCAAAGACCCTATTTCCAAATAAGATCACGGGTTCTGGGCAGACACAAATATTCGGGGAACACTATTCAACCCAAGGCACAAAATTCCAAGATCGTGGTGAAACTTAAAAGGAACCTGTACTCATAGGTACATAGCGCAGTGCCCAGTGACTCATCAAATGTTATTTCATTTGTCTCATCACACCTGCAGCAATCGGGTGTAATGTTCACTTGCCGTTCACCTGACTCAGATGGTTGGCGTATCTCTTAGAGTGTGGACAAGCAGTTCTCCATCCCAGCTTCATATTAGAATCACTGGGGGGCATTTAAAGATCAATGGTGTGTTCTCACCCAAGACTTATCCAATCAGAAACTCCAGGATGAAGTCTTGGGATGGATAAGCTGGAAAAGCTCCCCAGGTGATACTAATGCACAGCCAGGGTTGAGAACCACTAATCGAGACTAATATGGGCAGAGTCCCAAGAGAAAAAAATCTAGAATCGCTCTGTTGGAGTGCCTCTGGGTACAGACCTTATTTCTCCAGAATATTAAATGCTCAATCAAAAAAAAAAAAAAAGCTACGCTAGGGCTTTGGGAAGATAAAACCAGTAAGACTTGATAATTTCAGACTTGTGTGTAGTCGTTCCTTCTTGTGGGAAACAAAGCATTGTTATGATGCTGGCAAACCCAGGATTTGATTTCAATCAAACAGTGCCCAGCTGGAAAAATCAAATAGGAAGAGCTAGGTGTGTCAACGGTGTTTTCTGACAAAAGCAGTGGCTTTCAATTTTGCGCTGAGTCCCCAAAGGCAGCAATCCTCAGAGGGCCAGGAACCAACTGCAGTTATCAGACTTTGCATGGACACATGACTAATTAAACAACAATGCAAGAGGCGGGGGGTTGAGTATGTAGAATTTTGTTGTTCATTGTGAACTGATCCAAGGCATATGGAGAAACTACATGGAATTTGAAATCTGCCCTCAGGACTCTAAACATTAGTAAGTTTAATTGAGAAGCAAATTCAACTTTGATTAAGGGCTATTTATTAAGGGCTCTATATTCATTAAGGGTTTCCTGTGTGTCAGATACTGTTCTGGACACTTGGTGTATTCTAATGGCTACATAAGCCTCGGGGAGCTTAAATCTCTCTGCAAAGAGCTTAAATTGCACGCTCAATATAAAATTGAGTTGAGAGGACTGGGGCTTTAAGGAGTTTCCTTATTCTTGTTGAGAAAGGGGGGAAAAGGCCATTTCGCACCACAAAGTGAAGAACTGCAAGATATTTAAATGCTTCAGGAAGCTGAGCTCACTATTCAGAAGTAGAAAACGAAGATCGGGAAGGATGAGGAGGACCCCACAGAAGGTAATTTACAAAGGGTGGTAAGCAACATAGGGGAGACAGAAAAGAAAATGGATGGATGAACAGAAGCATAAGTAGGTAAATGAAATTCAAGTTTCTGGAAGATAAATGGTTGGAATAATTAGTATCATCTGCTTCAAAGGCCAAGAACTTCATTAGAGTAGTTGAGGGTACTTTGGGCTGATTGTTTTCTGCATGCCAATGATGCGCCATTGGACAGAAAAACAGAAATGACAGGTCAGGTTCATTGGCCACAAATTACTCAGTGATGTTCTGAATCGATGCTGTCCAATAGGAATTTCTGTACTAATGGAGATGTTCCATACATGTGTGCTGTCCAACAGCAGAGACACTGGCCTAGGGTGGCCAGGTAAAATATGAATGCTCAATTGAATTTGTATTTCGAAAAACAAAAATGATTTTGTAATATAAGTATAATGGAACATATTTTGTCTGAAATTCAAATTTAACTGAGTGTCCTGTATTTTTTTCCTCTAACTCTGGTAACCCTAGCCACATGTGACTATTGAGTGCTTAAAATGTGCCCAGTGTGACTGAGAAACTGTCATCTTCATTTTATTTAATTTTGATTAGTTTAAGTAGCCACCTGTGGCCAGTGGCTACGAGATCGGACAGCTCAGTCTGAAGAAACAGGGTATGTGAAAAGACTTCTGCCCATGTGCATGTTCATGAGGGATGTTGTTGAACTCAAATTGTTCATTCCAGGTTCTGAATGTCAGGAACCCCTGCGCGCCCCCACGCCCAAGCAGCCGGAGTGTGCGGCCCTGTTGGGAGGTCATCGGTGGTTTATCTAAAATAATATCAACCACAATAATAATAAGCTATTCACTGAGCAATTATTATATGCTATAATACACACTTTATTCTGTGTCACTGAATCCTGCCAAGTTAAACATGATAATCCCCACTTTACAGGTGAGGAAAATGAGTCTCTGAGAGGTAAGCGACTTGCTTAAGGTCAGAGAGCTAATAAGCGGAATAAATAGTGAGTCGCATGATAGGACCTTGAGTTCAGATCATCTGATTCACTAGCCAAGCCTCTAAGTCAACCACGGGTTGGTTTCTAAGTCCATTTTCTGTTGCTTATCACAAAATACCTGAAACTGGGTAATTCATAAGAAAATAAATTTATTTCTTACAGTTACAGAGGCTGAGATTGCCAAAGTTGAGGGGCTGCACCTGGTGAGAGCCTTCTTGCTGGTGGGGACTCTGTGGCATCCCAAGGTGGCACAGGCTATCACATGAGTGCGCTAACGTGCTAGCTCAGGTCTCTTCCTTTTCTTATAAAGCCACCAGTTCCACTCCATCATGACTGATCCATTAACTCGTTAATCCATTCAAGAGAGGACAGCCTTCATGATCCGATCACCTCTTAAAGGCCCCACCTCTCAATACTGCCACATTGGGAATTAAGTTTTAGCATGAGTTTTGGAGGGGACATTCAAACCATAGCAGTTTCTAAATAGCGATGTCCAATGGGCAAAAGTTTTCAAAGTTGAGACTTAAGAAACTCTGAAAGCCAAATGGCAGGCAACAAGGAGGGTTGGCATAGCTCTACGGAGTACCAAATGGACGTGGAAATTGACTATGAGAGGCAGAAGGCAGGCAAAAAGAGGCATTCCAGCTTTGCCATTTTGGTAAATGGTGGGATGACTCCAGGCAAATCACCTAGCCTCCCTGATCTCACCTTTAAAATGCAGTGACACTTTATTTTGTTTGGGGGATAAAAGGAGAGAATGTCATGAAATGCGTTGGTAGGCACTCATAAAAAATAATTATATATGATAATATACATAACAGTTTTAGTTTATTTCCAATAACAAAAAAATGTGTAAGCTATACAGCTCACCTAAGACAGTTGTAGGGATGTCTAAAAGCTCTCAAGGACATTAATTCATTTTCTGTTGGAGAACACAGGTATGGCTTGGAACATTCCAGAAATGTCTCTAACATCTTGAAAAGAGGAAAAAAATTGCAAAAGTCTTGTTAATTGCAACACTATGACAATGTCAGTAAGTCGATAAATTTTTTTAATAAGCACTGGGGTTTTTTTGGTCTTCAGTGTATACATGGCATTTTGACCTGGTCTAAAAACAAAACTATTTAATTTCCAGTTAAAAAAAAAAAAGATCAAATATATAAAACTGACATCCTGAAGCCTTTCCTGGACTTCCCTTTATCCCTGACCCCATCTCATGCCACAGGTCATTTCTGAGTCCCACCTGCACAGATGCAGGTCTGGGCTGGGTGAAGGTGAGGGATGTCTCGTGCCACATTTCTTAGTAACTGCGCTGTATTTCAACATCTCCATATGTCTCCAAAGTGCTGTATCAGGACATGATCCTTCATTCCAGAATGCTGCTGCCAACTTGAACTCCAAGCCCAACTCTGAGACTCCAACACTCCAAAGACCTCTAACACTCTGTATTAGTCAGGGTGCTCTGGAGACACAGAATTGATAGGACGTGTGTATACAGTCACGTGCTGCATAAAGACATTTTTGTCGTTGGACCACATGTACAATGGTGGTCCTATGAGATAATAATACTGGATTTATATCGTACCCTTTCCATGTTTGGATACGTTTAGACACACGCTTACCATTATGTTACAGTTGCCTACAGCATTCAGGACAGTAACATGCTGTACAGGTTTGTAGCCCAGGAGCAAGAGTCCATACCACACAGCCTAGGTGTGTAGTAGGCTACACCCTCTAGGCTTGCAAAAGTACACAATGATGAAATTGCCTAATGACGCATTTCTCGGAATCTGTCCCCATCGTTAAGTGACACATGACTGTATTTAGAAAGAGTTTTATTTTAAGGAATTGGCTCATAAGATTATGGACGCTGGCAAGTCCAAAGTCTGCAGGATGAGTCAGCAGGCTGGAGACCCAGGAAGAGCAGATGCTGCAGTTCAAATGCAAAGGCCATCTGCTGAGTGAATTCTTTCGTGCTTGGGGAAGGTCAGTCCTTTGTGCATTCAGACCTTCAACTGCTTGGATGAGGCCCACCCACATTACAGCGGGTCATCTGCTTTACTCAAAGTTCAAATTTAAATGTAAATCTCATTTAAAAAAAACCCTCATAGAAATATCCAGAATAACGTTCAGCCAAATATATGGGCATCGTGCCCCAGCCAAGTTGACACAGAAAATTCGCCATCACACGGGCTAAACAGGAATGACTATATCTGTTAAAGCAAAGCCCAAGCACTTTTCTCTAGGCGAGGCCTCAGGCTTTTCTGCCAAGCCTACTGGCTCAAATCCACAAACCAATCTGGCTCACAGGCCCAGCAACCTTTGTCATCTAGATTCACAAACCTGGGCAGATGAGAAACAAAGGAAGGAGGTAGGCAGTGAGGATTCGCTAGAGGCAGAAGCCAGAAACAGTGAAGAGTGACTGCTCACAAGCTGCAAGGAGGAGACAGATCTATAAAAAGTAGACAGAAGAACTATAAAAGCTCAGCAGCCTAGGGCTTTGGAGGGTTAGGACAAATCGTTCTGCCTGCTTCATGGACTGAGGCTATAATACAGCCCAGCACAGCAACTGATGTTCTTAATAATATACCTGGCTCCCTAAACAACAGCACATTTGGATTAGGGCTTTTTACATGTATAGCTGTTACCAGGGGTAGGACGGAAGAAAAAGGGCAGTTTTAAAAAAGGGAAGGGCATAGTAGTCACTGGCTGAATATGTCACCCCCACCCCCATGCTCACTCCGGTGTAGGGAATCGAAATAGATTATCTATTGGCTCTTTTTAAAAATTGGTCATTCCCCCTTTCTCAGGGCAATGGTATCCAGATCTCATTTTAAGAGAACGATGCTCCCCATTCTTAGATATATAACTTGGGTGAGATTGATACCACCCCTTCTCCAGGGGCGGGCCTTATGGCTTACGCCAATCTAAATATGCCATCTACCCTTCTGACCTCGGTTCAGAGATGAGCATGAATCTAAACTGGCATTGCCATGATGCAAGGGGATGTTTGCTGGGGGCTTCTGAGAAAAAAGGTACTTCCTTCCTCACCCCCCTGGGGTGGTGTCTCCCAAGAATGTGGTCTAGAACTGATGTAGCCATTCCACTCTTGTGAAGGGGGGGCCTGGAGCTTACACGTAAGGCAGAGGGGACAAATGGAGAGAAGCTGGATTCTTATAACATCATTTGGGCTGCTGGATCAAACCTCACCTGCAGCTGATAGAGGGTTTTAATTTATATATGTCAATGGATTCCTCCTTCTGATTAAGCTAATTTGAACCGATGTGGGGCTACTTACAATGAAATGATGCCTGACTGACATAAGAGGTGACACCTGACCAGAATCTTTAACGAGGATAGAACTGTGACTAGAAACAAATGCATTGAAGGGTATTCCAACAGTAATAACAACGGTACTAACAATCAACCACAGCAAAATGTATCAAGTGGATTAGTATGTTCCAGAAGCTCTGCCTAGTGCTTGATTTAATCCTCGGGAAAACCATGGGAGGTTGGTGCTGTGATTATCTCATTTCAGACGCAGTGGCTGAAGCTCAGAGAAATTAATTGGCTTAAGGTCACACAGCTGGGAAGTGAGCTGAACAGGTCTGCAGCTGCCCGGGAATATGCTCTTCTTGTGCCTCCTGTCTTCTCACCTAATCCTCTAGGCAGACGAGTGAAAAGAGGAAGGGTGTGTGAGCTGAAAGAGCACAGTCGGAAGAGAGTGGACCTGTGCAGTGGTGAGGGGGAAGGTGAGGCAGGCACGAGGCTAAGAGGCTGCTGGCACTCAGTGGTGACATGGTTTGGTGGCAGCCATTACTATTAACCAACGCACTGGTACAGTTTTGATGTTGCTCAGGATCTGCCAAGAGGGCAACCCCCAACTGCTTTGCAGGTTCAAAATGGGTTTTGTCAGGGTTGATGTTTTGAGGGATGTCATCCTGGTTCTTTGGCTTCTTGCTTGGAAAAATCGCAAGCAGGGCTGGTGCGACAGAGTGATGACAGGCACTTAGCACTCCCACACGAGCAGCTTTTATTGCAGGCTTGTCAGCCTAGACCAGAAAGCGAAAGTACATTTCCTGAGGGGAAACGGGTCTATCTCTGCGAGTGGAGAAGATGCTGGGGTCTTACCACACTTCTACTCTTACGTCTAGACCTTAGAATATGCTAACTGGTAGATGGAATATTCATTATTTCTCTGGGAAAAGGGTGGAGAGTTCTTAGAGCTAAAGGTCCTCCCTGCTTTTATCCTTATAGGATAACTTCCAGGGGTTGCCATGACAATTGTAAACTGTCATAGCACTGGGGGGGGGTGTGATTGTTACTATGCTAATGTATGTTAATAGGGAAAAATGTAACCTCTGGACATGAGCTCCTAGTTTTTGTGCATGCTCCTGGCTGGGAAAAGTCCCTAACCGCAAGTTCCTGCTGTTGCAGGTTTGGTTCTAAATACTCACTGGCCTCCTCATTTTTTCCCCCTCCTGTTTTCCTGTGGTTAGCACTGCCAACCTACACCTGTCCCTAACAGGTTTATCTTATCAAGGCATTCATGTCTTGTTTATTCATGCATCAGCCATTTGAGCGTCTATGCCTCAAGCGGCCTGCTTGATGAGCAAGACGGTCAAGGTAACTGCCCTCACAGACCTGATAGTCGGGCTGGGAAAGACAAAATTAATCAAAGAATTATGCCTGTAAACGTCATTAGCAACTGTGCAAAGTATAATGAGGGACAAGAACAGAATGCTAAGACAAAGAATGAGGAGACCTAGTTTAGATCGGGAGAGTATGTGCAAGCGTGTAGGGTAAAGCCTCTCCATGGAAGTGTCACAGGACTTGATGTTCACATGGGCTTTTGCTCAGCAGGGCAGAGGCGTTCTAAGCGGAAGGACCAGCACATGCAAAGGGGGAAATGCATTTGTATGTTTAATGAACTGAGAGCCAGTTTGGCTGCAAAGTGAGTGGGTGAGAGGTAGGAAGGGGCTGGACCATGCAGGGCCTTGAAGCCACCATTAAGACTTTTGTTTCTGTCATTCGTTCCCTTCTTCACATTTCCTGAGACTCCTCCTCTGGGCCAGGCCAAATTCAGGGAATAGGAATATAGTGGTTAATAACAACAACAATGGCTAATATTCATTGCCTATTTACCATTTGCTATTAGAACTATTATTCTAAGCACTTTGACACATGAACTCCTTTAATCCTACGACTTAGATGCTACTATTATTCCCATTTGACAGACAGGGAAACTGAGGCATGGAAAAACTATGTAATTTTCAAGATCATACAACCAGTAAGTGGTAGAACCAGGATGAACCCAAGAGGTTTGACTCCAAAATCCATAGGCATTTATGCTCATAACGACTATGTTTCTTGTGTGGCTTCTGTCCAAGTTTAGAGACCAGTAGTCCTGGCCATATTAGCCACCCTAATAGTGTTTCAGATATAAGCAGCTAATTTAGAACAGAACTTCCCAAATTTGGTAGATCATAAGAGCGCCCCTGGAGTGCTTGTTAAAAAGAGCGTTTTTTAAAAAAGATATTTTATTCAATAGGTCCAACCTGGAATTTGTATTTTTAAGAACTTTGACAAACGCCAGTTTAGTAGTTCAGTGCAACGGCTTTTGAGCTGGACAGATCCTAGATTGGGTGGCTTGCAGCTTTGCTATTTTCCTAGATGTTGTTATTGAACCAAACTGGGGTCTGCTTGCCTGCCCCAGCCAAGCCAAACACTGAAGTGGAGAGTTGCAGCAGGGCAAAGAGGCATTTTTATTGCAAGTTGCCATGCAAGGAGAAGGAGCAGTTAATGCTTAAAACTCAAACTCCCTGATGGCGTCCAAGCCCAGGTTTTTAAAGGCAGCGGTATATTTCAGGAGGCCCTGGCCCCAAAAAAGAGAGATTCTTGAAGTGGGGTGAGAGATGGAACTGGTGAATTCACAGATTATTCAATTAATGGAAAGGGGAAAATTTAGAACAAAGAATGATGGTCAGAGTTCAATTCCTCAGTTTCTCCTTATGTACATTTTCTATCTGGTGGGGGTTTCTAAAAACCAGCTCAAGAACATATATTAAGATGCCATCGTTTAGTTTCCGTAGGAAACCAAAACACCTCCTGTCTGGCTCGCTTGGAGGGCCATTGTTCTCACCAGGTTGCCCCTTCACTTTTCAAGGCTAGCCAGGTGCTCAGAACTTCCCCTGAAGGAACTCAAGATTTTCCTTTGTATCCATGCTTGGGGGCCCTGCAGGCCCCTCGGAGGGGCCCCTGCTCCATCTCAATGTGTGTCATTTTGTGCAAGTCGCTTCATCTCTCTGAGGGTCAGTTTCCCCACCTGCCAAAAGTTGCTAATGACAGCACCCCCTCCTAGGGATTACGTGAGCTGCAGGCAAGGTGCTTAGCACGGTGCCTGGTGTGTAGCAAGTGAAGATAATAATAGAATGATAGTGATGCCTGGGAAGTTCCAGCTGCCCCAAGGTTAAGTGTCACAGATCACAGCAGACCCCTGGGAGGACTGTTCTGAGACAGGGCCTGGCCCTTTTGACCTTATACTAGAGTTGTCAGCTAAAAATCAGGACGCCCAGTTAAATTGGAATTTCAGATAATGAAAAAAATTTTAGCATAAGTATCTCCCAAATATTGCACGGGATATACTTACACTAAATCAGTCACTGGATTTTTTTAATCTGAAATTCCAATTTAACTGGGGTCCTATATTTACCCGTGTTAAATCTGACAACCCTTCCCTGGGGGAAAGGACTGACCCCATAGCCTCAGCTCTTCTGCCCACGTGGGCCCCAGACACAAGGCCTCCCCTCGCCAGGCGCCCAGGTCGATCCCAGAGGGTCCCGCCGCTCGCGCCTCCTCCCCGCCCAGGCAGCACTAGTGGCTCCCCGAGCGGCCGAGCGCCGCCCCGCCCCGTCCCGCCCCGAGCAGAGGGCGCCCGCCCGGGGGTTGGCCAAACAGTTGGGCAGTGTGGAGTCGCGCTGCTCCCGCCCACGCGGTGTGCTCAGGCCAGGCCGGACACCCACTCGCCATGTCAGTTGCGGAGGCGGGGGATGTTTTCCACAGAGCCCGGGGCAGGACCCTGGACGCGTTTCCCGCAGGTACTGCCGGAGCTTCGCCCGGGGAGGGGATTCCGGGGCTGCGGAACCTTCCGCCGGGGGAACTTTCAGTCTAGGTGCGCGCGCCTCCAGCCGGGCCCCCTCTGAGGCAGCACCGCGGCCCGGGGACCGCTATAGCTGCATCACCGCCCGCAGTTAGTTCGCTGTTGAGGGGCGAGTCTGAGCGCGAGCGTGGGGTCCGGTGCAGGAGCCTCGCTGGCCTGACGTAACTTCCCCGAGAGAAGAGAAGTAAGAGGAAGGCAGTAAAGTGTAATGATACCTTGGGCTCCGCAGTTAGTCCTGTTTCCAAGCCTTTGTTTCGGCTACATTCCCTCAGCAAGTCGTGGCCTCAGCTTCCTCATCTGTAAAACGGGAATACTAGTGAGGTTATGGGTGGCGCTGGATAAGCGCTCGGTGCATCTTAGAGGCTGTTATTTTTATCAAGGTTGTTCACCGTAATGCATTTTATACTCCATAATTACAGTTATTTACTATAATATGAGTCATTCACCGACTTGGTAACAGTGCCCAGCAGAACGGTAGAGAAGGGAGGGCAGTCTTAGCGCCGTGGTGGAATTAAGTGCTTGGATTTCGGAGTTAGGTAATCTGCCTCGCTGTAAAAATGGGCTTGATAATACCTGCCTCATAAGGTTCTCGGAAGCGTTAACAGACCAAAAGTATTTCTGTAACCTAGTGCCAGACACCTGGCTAGATGCTAAGCGAATGTTAGTCCTTGAGCTATATAAGTCAAGAGGGAGGTTTGTTTCTGGTTCCTCCGTTCCCTTCTGTAGCTCTTTTGCTGTCTGGAGTTAAAATGCCTCCCAGTCGCCAGTTTTATCACCCCAGGGAAGTCATCCCCTGTGCCCCGCGCAATCTGGCTTGTGTCCACATTTCTTCAGGCTTGCCACTCCCTCGCTTGCCCAGTTCTCCTGCCACACTGGTTTTTATTTGAACTGCCTCAAAAAGGGCCAAGGCCTTTTTTCATGAGAGCGTTGGCACCTGCCCTTGTCTGCTGTCATAGTGGGGCTGGTGAGCCTGGCTCCTTCTCAACCTTCGCACCTCATTTTAAGGTTCATTTACTTTCCCGGAGAGACTTTCCCTGGCTGCCCTGTCTTAAGTAGGTTTCTCCGGTAGTCCTATGCTAGAACCATACTGGTTTCCTAACTCTTGGTGGGGGAGTAGCAAAGTTCTGGAAGAGTGTGTGGGGCCAGAAATATAGCTGTGGTGAATTTGGGAAAACCCAGTCTGTCATGGTGCCATTCTCTACCTACAATCGGCCTTCTGTATTTGCTGGTTCCATGTCCGCAGAGCCAACCAGCTGTGAATTGAAAATATTTGGGGGGAGAAAAACAATAAAAAATAACATTACAGCAATAAAAAAATAATGCACATTTTAAAAATATTGTCTAACAACTATTTACATACATTGCATGAGGTATTATAAGTAACTCTAGAGATGATTTAAAGTATATGGGAGGATGCGCATAGGTGATATGCAAACATTATGCCGTTTTGTATAAGGGACTGGAGCATCCATGGATTCTGGTGTCCCTGGGGGTCCTGGAACCAGTCCTGGTCAGATACTGAGGGATGACTGTATTTCAGGCAACTTTCCTTTTTCACTCAACATGAAGTTTTTGAGATTTATTCGTATTGATATAAACAGCTCTACTTCACTCATTTTTCTGCTGGGCAATATTCCATTGTATGAGTATATACTTTATATTCTGTTGATGGCTATGTTGAGTATCTGCCTTTCCTTTCCAAATCTCTCTCCCTTCCCCACCATGACTCAGGGGGTTGACCTCTATGGGCTACATCAGTGGGCTCCTTGCTTTCTGGTTTCCTCTTGAGTTCAGCCAGTGGGGAGCCCTGACCTGAGAGATTAGAGGCTGGGGGAAGGAAAAGTCAGCGCATTTATTCCCACAATTTACTTCCTGTGGGGTTGCCTTGGGCTGGCTGTATTCTTCCCTTCAAGGTCACTCCTCTCAAGACAGCCTTTTGCTCACTCTTTCCAGATTTGGGTAAGTAACCACTTCCTCATTTCCTCCCTTGAGGTGTGGGAGTGGCAACAGCTCTGCTTTTCTACCTTTGGAATACTAAACTCTCCCTTGTATTTTCCCTACACCTAATCCATTCCAAGTAATCCCTTCTTAAACCCTCCTTTAATTATCCTAATTCAAGTATGCGGCTATTTCCTGCTAGCATCCTGACCGATGCAGTGGGCTTTGGGTTTCTGTGTTTCACTGTTGCTAACAGTGCTGTTAGGAACGTTCTGCACGTTCTGTTGTGGAGGCATGGGAGAGTTTCTCCAGGGCGTATACCCAGGAGCTAAGTTCTGGGTTGTAGGGTATAATCATCCCCAGCTTTACTAGATATGGTCAAATTGCCTTCCAAAGTGGTTGCGCTGATTTCTACTCCTGCCAGCAATGTGTGGGAGTTCCCTGTTACTCTGCTGTATACTTTTTTTTTTTCAGTTTGAGAAATATTTATTATTTCCTATTGCATTCTGCACTATCTTGTGTGGGGGGGTGTCAGGTTATATGCCCTCAGAGGCTCATAATCTAGGCACAGAGCTTTGGCACAGAAAATAATTCTTGGCAACTGATAGTCTCTGAGGGCCATGGCAGTGGCAAGACTCAGGATTTTAAGTTTGGTCCTGGGTGACAGTAGGGCTGTTAACTGAAATCAGGGAGTGAGGAGTTGGGTCAGGTTTAAGGAGATGGATTTGAGGTGCCATCAGGAATTCTGAGGCAACTTGTGGGTGCCATTGCCCAGGGGGAGTAGGTGGTGTTGCCATAGGAGTCGATGGCATTGCTAAGGGGCAAAGTAGCATGGCGGGTTGTGTGTGTAGAAGCTTAGAACTTGCAGGTGTTAGGGGTGAGACCAGGACACATGGAGGGCTCAATGCAGAATCAACCAGAAATTCTGGAAGATAAAACCAAGAGCTGGCCTTGACAACAAAGCCAGGAAGGAGGGCCCAGGCAGGGTGGTGCACAGGTTCAGATGTTGCGGACGTTGAGGGGAATGGAAGCTGAGCAGAGGATGGCTGGTTTGATTGATGGGGGACCTTCAGGGGAATAGTTTCAGTAGAGTTGTCGGGGAAAGACTGGTGCACAGTGTTTGAGGGGTGGCTGGGGGTGAGGATGTGAAATCAGCGGGGGTAGGGTTCTGTTGGAAGCTGTTTGGTGATGCAGGGTAGACACAGGGTAGTAGCAGTTCATGGGAGAAACAGTGCTAAAGGAAAGTTTTTTGGAAAAGGAGAGACCCAAGCTGAAGGGTTTGAAATAGTAATAATGGTGGTAAGACAGCCAGAGCATCTAGCCTGTAGCAAGTGTTTATGGTGTGCCAGGCACTGTGGTACATGGTTTATATGGGTCATCTCAGGTCATCTTCACAATAATCCTGTTGAGGTAGGTATTACGATCATCCTCTTTTTACAGCGGAAGAAAATCAAGCTCGAAAAGGTTAAGCGGTTTGCCCAGGGGCATGTGATTGGTCTGAGATGGATCTGGGGTTGAGACTGCAAAAGGCAGGATAGCTGTCGGAGAACGATACCCGAGGAGAATGGGAAATGAGGGGATCGAGGGCTCAGGAGGGGAGTTGGCCATGGGAGCATGTGTACTCTTTGATCATCTGTCCATCTGTCTCTCCATCCCGCTGTCCATTTACCAGCCATCTGTCCCCCAGTCTATCGATCATATGTCCCTCCACCTACCTATAGTTCACCCATCTACTTGTCCACTCATCACAGGTACTGAGCGCTTGCTTTGCCCCCGACATTGTGCTGGGTGCTGGATGAGTGAAAACCAGATGTGATCCTGCACCTCTGGCACGCAGCTACCTGGAGAGCTGGACCGTGACCCTGCTGTCCCACAAACCAGTGTAAATGGTAGCTGTGGCAAATGTCAGGGAGGCAAGGGGTTAGGTGCTATAGCTGCGGATGCCTGTTTGGGTGGAGGGTGGGTTCTGATGGAGATTATGGGAGTTCTGAGGAGCGGTGAGGTGTTGAAGCTTCCTAGACCATTAGAGCTGCCACAGGGTCACCAGTGGACCAGAGAACCAGAAAGCATGTCCCCTGGACAGTAATGGGATTAATGGAGAGAGACTGAGATGATCAGTCGACAGGACACCTGCCTTGCTGAGATAGGAAGAGAGAGAATGACCCTGGACTTTTCTTAGCACTCACTAAATCTCGACGTGGGGCTGCACTTGATCTCCTCTGTGGGCCGGGCAGTCCCAGGAGGCAGGCCCGGGGTGGGTTATTTAGCGCAGGGCCTTTAGAGGCCCACCCTGAGTGCTGGGCTGAGAAGCCCAGTGTTACAGGTTCACTGCACTAAGTGCTGCATCCCAGCCCTCTGTGGGTTCCATTGTGTTCATTGACTTTCCCCTGGGTCCTAACTCTCTGTTAGCATCACTGGCCACTTGGACAGGTGCTCTAAGGTACCTAATGCCAGTCTAGGCTCTGTGGGAAGGAACAGCCTCAAGCCAGTAGAGTTGCCCCAAGGGCGGACTCAGAAAGTGAGGGAACTGGCTTTTCCCCTTTTCTTGCCAAAACACACAATGCCTGTGAAAGGGGTTCGTTTAACTCAAGCAACTATGCCTAAAATCACAGCTATGTACTAAAAAGCCCGTCCATAATTAGCTGCTTAAACAGTTTGTTTCTCAAGTGAAGCCTGTCAGTTACATGAAAGAGCTCATTACTTTAAGACAGTTTCCCCCACCAGTGATTTCCTCCACCAGTGATTGACATGAGTAACAATGTTCCTGTCAACGTCTGCCAATAGTATTAGGTGCGAAGCTCGGTTTCAGTCATCTGTTCCCTGTTAACATAATCTGCTAGGCTCGGTCGACAGATGTTTGTAAAAAATAAATTGTACACGTCTCACCTGAGGAGACTCACATTCCTAAGGCATGTTCAGATAGTCATTCTAATTAGGCAAATTGATAATTATATTTCCTTGACACATATCCTAATTAGGACTATTTTCTCCTAGTAAACAACTGTCTTTGGAGAAGTTTACATTTGTTTTGAAGAATCTCCGAAAGGGAGACATAATCAAGATAAAATGTGTTTTTAAATGACTTATATTTAATTATCTTTAGGTCCTAATCTGTTTCCCTTTGCCACCAGAATATTTTCCCCACTCAGAGAACAGGGCTCTTGGGTGGTATTCTTAAAAAGATTATTTTCCCAGACATTTTAAAACCTCTGCAGCTATTTCTTAGGAGCTGGCTGTGTTCCCTAATCCTGAGTATTTCTTGGTCCTCTCTAGAAACCTCATGTGGCAGAGAATAAATAGTCTCATTGAAAAATAACTCTTTCCATCTCTTGTGGGTCTCACCTAAGAACTTTTCTAGAAATAGTACCCATGGAAATGCTTATTCAAGTTTGAACGGTGTTGAAAATAATGTGGTTTAAAAAATTTTTAGCAGGATGATGACGAAGGTGAAATGAATGTTTTTAATTGTGACATACATTTAGGCCAAACTAGTTATCTCTCATTTGAGAAGGGTTCCTGTGACAAAATAGGACCTTGGATTATTTGTCACCTCCTCATTGTAATCATCAGTCAAGAGATAAGGTGACCAGCACTCATTATTATGTAAAAAGTTTACACTATAATGTTTCCAAAAGACAAATTTATCTTTGGCTTTTTTTTTTTGCTTTTTATTTTTTGGTAACTTTATTGAGGTCTAATTTATATACCATAACATTCATTTCTGTGTCCAATTAAAGGGTTTTAGGAAATTTATAGAGTGGTGCAGTCACAATCCAACTTTAGAGCATCTTCCCCTCCCCAAAAAAGACGCATCATACCCACGTGCAGTCTTCATGTTCTCCCAGCACAATCTACTAATTTACCTTAATGGATTTGCCTTTTCTGGATGTTTCATATAAATGGGATCCTGTAATATGTGGTCTTTGGTAACTGGCTTCTTTGCCTTAGCAAATTTGTTTTTTGAGGCTCAGCTCATCCATTTTGTGGCATGAATCGGTACTTTGTTCCTTTTTGCTAAATGGTATCCCATTGTATGGATAACCACTTTTGTTTATTCATCCACCCATTGATGAACATTTGGATGTTTTTTTTTTGGCATTGATGCCCATTTGGGCACTTTTTGTCTGTTATGAGTAAAGCTGGTATGAATAGCCACAAACAAATCTTTGTATGTATATATATTTTCATTTCTTTTGGGTAGATACCTAGAATTGGAATTGCTTGATCATTTAGTAACTGTTTAACATTTTGAGGAACTACCAAAGTATTTTCCAAAGCAGCTGCACCATTTTGCATTCCCTCCAGTAATGTGTATGGTTTCTAGTTTCTCCATATCCTTGCCAACGTTTGTTATTGTAGGTCTTTATTGTTATAGCCATCCAAATAGGTGTGAAGTAGTATCTCATTGTGATTTTGATTTGCATTTTCCTAGTGACTAATGATGTTGAGCATCCTTTTGTGTGCTTATCGGCCATTTGTATATGTTTGAAGAAATGTCTATTCAGATTCTTTGCCTATTTTTAATTGCATTATTATTGAGTTGTAGGAATTCTTTGTATATTTTGGATGCAAGTTCCTTATCATATACAGAAATACCTCAAATACCGTGGGTTCAGCTTCAGACCACTGTAATAAAGTGACTATCACAATAAGTCATGAATTTTTTGTTATAGTCACACTATACTGTTGTCTATTAAGTGTGCAATAGTATTATGTCTAAAAATGTACATATGTTAAAAATACTTTATTGCTGAAATGTACTGGCAGTCATCTGAGCCTTTGGCAAGTCATAAGCTCATGGAGGGTCTTGGCTACATGTTGATGGCTGATCAGGGTGGTGATTGCTAAAGGTTGGGATGGCTCTGGCAATTTCTTAAAATAAGACACCCATGAAGTTTGCCACATTGATTATCTCTTCCTTTCGCAAAAGATTTCTCTGTAGAATGCGTTGCTGTTTGAAAGCGTTTCACCCACAGTAGAACTTCTTTCCGAATTGAAGTCAGTTCTCTCAAATTCTGGCATTGCTTTATCAACTAAGTCCATGGAATATTCTAAATCCTTTCTTGTCATTTCAACAGTGTTTACAGTATCCTCACCAGGAGTAGATTCCATCTCAAGGAACCACTTTCTTTTCTCACCATGAGAAGCAACTCCTCATCTGTTCAAGTTTGATGATGAGATTGCAGCAACATCTTCAGGTGCCACTTCTAATTCTAGTCTCTTGCTGTTCCCACCACATCTGTAGTTCCTTCCTCCACTGAAGTCATCTGTTAATGGAAAAAAACCCAAACTCTGTAAAATAATTTAAAGAGTTTTATTTCAAGCCAGTGTGTGTGGCTGTGGTCAGGGAGCCACACCCAAGAAGCCTTGAGTAAGTGGTCCCAGGGCAGCTAAGCTACAGTTTGATTTTACACATTTTAGGGAGACAGGAATTATGGGTGAAATCATAAATCAATACATGGAGTGTACACATTGGTTTGGCCAGAAAAGGTGGGACATCTCAAAGCACGGGCTTACAGGTTATAGGTGGGTTTAAAGATTCTTTGATTTGTAATTTGTTAAAGCAATAAAGCTTTGTGTAAAGTCTCAGAATGTTTTAACATAAGGAACTATGTTAATCAGAGACAAGCCACAATATATGTCTCAAGTGATCTGTTAAGCAAATTGATGGTCTGCAGGTGTGATTAACTTTTGCCTTGCATGGCCTTTGGTCCTGTTAATAATTTAGTAACATTGCCATAAAGAGTCTATTTTGTCAGTCTTATGATCTCTGTTTTAACATTAAGGATGGTCAGTTGTTACCTAACTACAAAAGGGAGGGGGTATAACAAGGCATGTCCGACCTTCCTTCCCTTTGTGGCCAGGAACTCAGTTTTAAGTTTTTTGGGGGGTCCCCTTGGCCAAGAGGGGGTCCATTCCATTGGCAGGAGGGAGGGGACTTAGGATTTTATTTTTAGTTTACGTGTCCATCAGGGTTGAAATTAACGTCTTCCAAACTCCTGTTAATTATTGATATTTTGACCTCCTTCCATGACTCATGAATGTTCTTAATGGCATCTAGAATGGTGAATCCTTTCTAGGAGGTTTCCAGTTTACTTTGTGCAGATCCATCAGAGGAATTGCCATTTGTGGCAGCTATAGCCTTATGAAAGGTATTTCTTAAATAATTGGGCTTAGAAGTCAAAATGGCTTCTTGATCCATGGGCTACAGAATGAGTGTTATCTTTAGCAGGCATGAAAACAACATTCATCTTGTACATTTCCATCAGAGCTCTTGGGTAACTAGGTGCATTGTCAATGGCAGTGATATTTTCAAAGGAATCTTTTTTTCTGAGCAGTAGGTCTCAACAGTGGGCTTGAAATATTTAGTAAACCATGCTGTAAAGCATATGTACTGTCATATGGGCTTTGTCCATTTATAGAGCATGAGCAGAGTAGATTTAGCATAATTCTGAAGGGGGCCTAGGATTTTTGGAATGGTATACGAGCATTAACTTCCACTTAAGGTCACTATCTGTATCAGCCCCCAAAAGAGAGTCAGCCTGTCCTTTGGAGCTTTGAATCCAGTCACTGACTTCTCCTGTCTGTGAAAGTCCTAGATGGTATCTTCCGATAGGACGCTGTCTTATGTACATTGGAAATCTTGGTGTAGCCACCTTCATCAATAGTCTTAGCTAGATCTTCTGGATAACTTGCTGCAGCTTCTACATCAGCACTTACTGCTTTACCTTGCACTTTTATGTTATGGAGATGGCTTCCTAAGCCTCATGAACCAACCTCTGCAAGCTTCAAACTTTTCTTCTGCAGCTTCCTCACCTCTCTCAGGCTTCAGAGAATTGAATAGAATTAGGACCTTGCTCTGCATTAGGTTTTAGCTTAAGAGAATGTTGTGGCTGGTTTTAATCTTCTATGCAGACCACTCAAACTTTCTCCCTGTCATCAATGAGGCTGTTTTGCTTTCTTATCATGGTATGTTCGGTGGAGTAGCACTTTTCATTTCCTTTAATAACTTTTCCTTTGCATTCACAACTTGGCTAACTGTTTGGCACGAGAACCCTAGCTTTTGGCTTTCAACATGCCTTCCTTACTAAGCTTAATCATTTCTAGCTTTCTATTTAAAGTAAAGGACATGTGACTCTTCCTTTCACTTGAACACTTAGAGGCCATTGTAGGGTTAGTAACTGACCCTAATTTCAATATTGTTGTGTCTCAGGGAATAGGGAGGCCCCCAGAGAGGGAGAGAGGAGGGAGAATGGCTGGTCCGTGGAGCAGTCAGAACATGCCTAACATTTATCAGGTAAGTTTACCGTCTTACATGGACACGGTTCATGGCATCCCAGAGCGATTACAGTGGTAACATCGAAGATCACAGATCTCCATAGTAGATATAATAATAATGAAGAAGTTTGAAATACTGCAAGATTTACCAAAACGTGACACATAGACTCAAGGTGAGCACGTACCATTGGCAAAATGCTGCTGATAGACTTGCTTGACACAGGGTTGCCATGAGCCTTCAATTTGTAAAAAGCACAACATGTGCAAAGTGCAATAAAACAAGGTATGCCTGTACATGATTTGCAAATATCTTCTCCCATTCTATAAATTCTTTTTACTTTCGTGATGATATTATTTGTGGCACCAAAGTTTGAAATTTTTATGAAGTCCAGTTGATCAGCTTTTTCTTTCATCACTGTGATTTTGATGTCATATTTAAGGAATCTTTACCTAACTAAAAAATCATAAAGATTTACTCTTATGTTTTCTTCCAAGATTTTTTATAGTTTGAGTTCTTACCTTTAGGACTAGGTATATTTGAATTAATTTTTATGTATAATTTGGTATGAGGGTCTAATTATTAGAAAATTTCTGTTATTTTTTAACTATAGTGGAAGCCTTATAGTTGGTCAGTAATGGAAAACAAAATGGAAAGGAATCATAAAAAATTACACATTCTTTTAACATTTTATTTTACTGTAAACCATAAATGTACATTTATTTACCAATCTTTTGAGGTTGGGCCAAGGCCTTGTCTTAGAGCATGTGTTTACAGATGGGCCTGCTGTATAACCTTTTTTTGCATAAGCAACACCCATAATGAATCTTTTCCAGTTTAGGTTTTTTCCAGCGGAGCAGTCAGTTAAAAATCACTTGGATCAACATTCAGCCACAGGAAATAAAAAGAAAAAAAAATCACTTGGAAAGCCCTGTGAGTGAAGAATTCTAGGTTTAGTTTTTTTTTTTCTTCAGATATGTTACACTTCTCTCCCACACCTAATTCAAAATGTACAGTACTTTATTTTCATCAGCTCATCTTAATTGAGTCTTCCCAGAGCATTCATCTTAGTTGTATTGGGAACAACTGTTTTTACATTCACATTTCTTTGGTTTATACATTTTATTGAATTAATTGATTTAAAAATAAGTGCTAGCATGAACAGACTTGAGGACAGCTCTCGGGGCATGTGGCGAGCAAAGTCCTCGAGGGGTAGGCGCAGGTGCATGCAGAGCTCGGAAGGGTGGAGAGTGGCTGGGTGGCCTCAGGTGCCTTTCATAGAGGGTGTGGAGCACGTTGGTAGAAACTTCCAGTCGCTCTAGGGGAGGTCTGTTGAGAGAGTGTCTTCATGGAGAGGCCTAACCGACAACTTTTATACTTGCGCACTGTGTGATTTTTAACTTTTGCCACGCCCTGCAGTGAGGAAGGGGCAGGCTGGGGCCACTGGCAAGCCCAGGAGTTCTCGAGCTGCTGCCACTGGTTCTTAGAACCAAGTCGGATGTGTTGAAATATTTGTGGAGGGAAAGAACGTTCAAACTCCCCGTGTAACGTTGTTTGAAAAAGAAAAAGAACAAAACCAATTGCACCAAAACCTCAGGTCCACGTTTCTGAAATGAAGGTAGACTGCTAGCTGGATCTGCTTTAAGGTGCAGCCGTGATGACGTGTGCGTTGACTTTGGTGTGTGTTGGCTTCGTCTGCTCAAGGGCATTGAGACACTGGTGATTGCAGGTCTCCAAACTACTAAGTGGGCAGATTCAGAAGAGGAGTCTGCTGTCCTGGCTCCCGGCCCTTTGGCCGGCAACCGGACCACACTGGAATGGACAGAGCTTCTTCCCCAGCTTTCCCCCGACTTACCTGTTCAACCAGAAGCCTGGAAGTCATTTCTGGCCTGCGCCTCTCCCCTTCTCCTCCACCTCCAAACCGTCCCCGGTCCTGGGTATTCAACCTCCAGAGCACACCTTGGCTTTGCCCACCGTGTCCTTCCCAGCTCACACCACTGTGACACTGGCCACCACCATCTCTCACCTGGACGGTCCCAGCAGCCTCTACATCCACACTTGCCCCTCCAGTCCATCCCCTGAGCAGCATTCAGAGGGATCTCTTTGAGACAACAAAAGGAGGGCCGTCCCGCCTCGACATAGCTTTTCTTGTCCGTCTCTTTTTCTCCCTAACACCTTCTCATTCTTCAGGTTGATCGTCCCATTCTAAATTAGATCCCCTGCCATTCACTTTCACCCCTTCTTTTCCTTTATGACTCTTAACCACAACTTATAATTGTGTGTTTCTTCTTGTGACTTTGTTTTTCTACCTCTAGACTATAAATTCCTGGAGGGCTTCCAGACCTAGGACAGTGTCTGGCAGTAGTGGACAGTCAGTGGCCATTTGATATTGAGTGAACAGATGACTATGAATGAATTCAACTACCCCTGGGTCACCTGCGTGTCTCCTCCCAACCCACTGCTCACACACACCATGGAATCTCTGGACAAAACAAAGCTGAAACCAAGGTATTGAACAAACCAGTAGAGCTCCTTGCATGACACGCCAGGTGGCTGTGCAGTTTGTGTGCCACTCAAGGGCATCTGCTGGGGGAGGTTTTGCTCACCAGGCGGGTGCCCTCTCATGGAGCTGCATCTTTCTGATGAAAGAGTTACCCTCTCTTCACATCTGGGCCTTCTGTTTGCCTGGCCTGGTGCCTGCAAGGCTGCATCTGTCCAGAGAAGGCGCCTTTTTCCAGTTCTCCCTGAAGTGCTCCCTGGGTCAGCAGCTGCCTCCTCTTTTGGCAAAGGAACATGGGGAACAGGGAAAGTCACAGCAAACATCCACCCAAAATGGGCAAACCCCAAATGGAGTTCTGCTCTTGAAAAGTGAGGGAGGTTCTGGAAATATCTTTTTCCCCCTTCAGCTGTTGTCCAAAACAGCATCGGCCACAGCCAGTGATGCTGAAAGCTGCCTGGCCAAGAAGTCCCAGCCCATCTGCTTTCTTACTTTTCTGAAGGGTTGCAAATAAAGATTTTTGGCAGGATGCCAAGTGTGGCAGCCAAGCCATGACTCAAGAGCTTTTGTGTATCTCAGAAACTACCTTTTGGATGCATTTAGGCCAAGAAAAGAAAAGTTGGGTAAATTCACTTTGGTACAGGTTGAGCATCCCTGACCAAAAATCCAGAATCTGAAATGCACCAAGATCAGAAACTGTTTGACTGCCAACATGATGCTCAAAGGTCATGTCCAAAGGAAATGCCCCAAGGAGCATTTTGGATTTCAGATATTCACATTAGGGTTGCTCAACCACTTTGTGTATGCAGACGTTCCGAACTCTGCAAACATCTGCAATCTGGAACACTTCTGGTCCCGAGCATTTCAGATAAGGTATACACAGCCTGGACTTAGGACAAGTAATTTGGAGATGCTGAGGAAATTGTTGTCACAGCTAATTAATCATTTGGGTGGGGGACAGGGTCCTCAAGGACACTATTTTTTTTTTTTGTTTTTTGAAGCAGCTCTTCACACAGACTACACTTCATCCTTTTAGAGTGTACAATTCAGTGACATTTAATGTATTCACAGAGGTGTGCAACCATCACCACAGTCAATTTTAGAACATTTTCATGACACCAACAAGAAACTCTGCACCCCTTGGCTGTTATCCCCAACCCCTAAGCATCCACTAGGAAAGAACACTATTATCTGCTGCATTAAGTTCTGGCGGCTTTACAGTTGGGGACATTTAGATTATTAAACCAGAAAGAGTCCCAAAGTGGTGAATATTGTTTAGCTGCTGTTTTTTTTTTTTTTAAAACCACTAAAATAAGATTAGTCCCCAGAGAAGATGAAGGGTATTGCTGAAGACATTTAGATTGTGATTCACTGTGCAGATTGCTATTGTGAGAAACTGCAAAAATTGCATTTGTTGGCATTTGCTCTTTAGCCAGAAAGCCTCCAGGCAGCCGTAAAGCTACCCATCTTTGCTGCTTTATAACCAGAGCAACATCCACAACACATAAAGGAAAAGATGTTAAGACTGAAGCATGTAAATATGTATGTCTCTCTCACCAAGTGTTTTCTGAACCTCGCTATGTGCTGTGGGAACAGTAGCCTTGCCTCTGCTAAGACAAGGGCAGGGGTTCCCTGAATAGTAGTCATGGTAACAGTAACTCACATTTGACCACTTACTCCATGCCTGGTTGAAATGCTTTGCATGTATTAACTCCTTAATTCTTTACAACAACCCTTTTGATGTAGGTGTGTTATTCCTACTTTACAGATAAGGAAACTGAGGCCCAGAGAGGTTAAGGAGCTTGCATCATGTCACATGGTTGGTAAAGAATGGAAGTGGGATTTGAACTTGGGCACTCAAGCCTCAGAGTCTGGGCTACACTGGGACTAGTTAATGGTTTTAGGAGATGGAGGCCCAAAGTCATCCTGTATGTTCTGGTATGGTCTGTCCCTTGCCTCTTGCTCCGGCCTTAGGGTCTAGGTTCTTGCCATGCACCCCCCCCACACCCCCTGGCCTGGAGTGTGTCCCCACAGAGCCACCCACTGGTCACTCTGTCCTGTGATCACCCTGATTACCTCTGCAATAGTACCTCGCACAATGTGTAATTAAGTCATTTGCTTGATTGTCGTGCAGTTCCCCCATGATTCTATAAAGTCTTAAGGAATGCCACCAACCAGTTGAATGTCCGGTGACTGGCATGGCCCCTGTCATAGAGAGGGTGCTCAGAACATACTTACTTGAATGAGTGTAGGAGGCCGAGTTGCTTCTGCTTGTAGGGGTCAGGGGGGCAGGCTTATGGTGGAGGTAGCGTTTGACCTGTGCTGGGCTGGGTAGATGGGATCGCAGCAGGAAGAACTGGTAGAATGGAGAGCACACCCAGAGGAAGTGGGGTGAGGGGGAGGACGGTAGGGGCTGTGTCGGAGGAGCAGGTAGCGGTCCATCTTGGAGAGATCCCACGGTAAGGCTCAAGCAGGGTTTCTCAACCTCAGCATTATCGACATTATGGGCTGGATGATTCTCTGTTGTGGGGCCCTGCCCTGTATGTTGTGGGATGTTTAGCAGCATCCCTGGCCTGTATCCACTGGATTTCAGTAGCATCATCCACTTCCCAGTGGGACATCCAAAAATGTCTCCAGACATTGTCAAATGTCAGAATCATCACCAGTGACTAGTGCCACCGGTTGGTCTAGTGGGCCCAGAGATAGATTTAGCTGGAAAAGCTTTGGGCTCGGTTAGCCCTGAGTGCCAGAATGAGTGGGAGTCCCTTGACATCTTGACTTATCTCTTCACCAAATATTTGCTGATGCCTCCCGAGTGCCAGGACTGAGTGACACATGCTGACGGTACGTTGAAAAGGGAAAGCAAACAGGGGCCTTCCCTGGAGCTTTGAGGAAAGTGGCCCTTTAGCCAGGGATTTGATGGCCTGGGTCAGGGTTTAGGAAGAGACAGTGGCAGGACTGCCTGAGATGGACTGGAGTCAGGGGAGCTGCAGGGAGCTGTCCTCACAGCTGCCTGCTCCCCAGGTGGGAATGGCGGGGACCTGGCCCAAGAGGACGGTGGTGGCAGGGACAGGAAGGCAAGGCCACTGCAAGGGATGTTGTAGCCGTGGAATGCCAAGACCTGGGCGGCCACCTGTGTGCAGTGACTCACGATCCTAAGATCTATAGATTGGTGGTCTAGGGATGATGGTGGCAAAATTAGGGACATCTGGAGAAGGAGCCGGTCTGTTTTTGTTTGCTTTTTATTGATTGATTGATTGATTGAGACAGGGTCACGTTGCTTGGGCTAGAGTGCAGTGGCGTCATCATAGTTCACTGCAGCCTCAAACTCCTGGGCTGAAGCGATCCTCCTGCCTCAGCCTCCTACGTAGCTGGAGGCTGCCACTCCCAGCTAATTTTTTTTTATTTTTTGTAGAGACAAGGTCTCACTGTGTTGTTCAGGCTGGTCTCAAACTCTTGGCCTCAAGCAGTCCTCCCACCTTGGCCTCCCAAAGTGCTGGGATTGCAGACATGAGCCACCATGCTCAGCCCGGGGAAGGAGCCAGTCTTGAAGGAAAGATGATGAATTTGCCTACGAAAGTGTTAAATTTAATGTACTGATGGGACAAGCTGGGAGCTTAGACATGGCCAGGAAAACAAACACACTAATAGTATGTTCTACTCATTTTTAAGTTAATTTTATGGTTTCCTAGTCAAGTAGAGAAATGCAACCTCATGGTATTTCCAAGTCATGTATTGTTTTGAGTCAGGTA
Source organism: Indri indri (assembly GCA_004363605.1). NCBI lineage: Eukaryota > Metazoa > Chordata > Mammalia > Primates > Indriidae > Indri > Indri indri. Next base: position 63,397 of record RJWJ010002598.1, on the reverse strand, counting down.
AATTACCAGGAGCCAAAAACTTGAATTCTTAAATGTTTGCACAATGTAATGATGTGGTATTGTAGTGCTAAGAGCCTTGCTGATCAGACTGCTTGACCAATATCTTTTTATCTCTGCCTTCCAAAAGACAAACTGGATTTAGAAAATATGACTTTTCTTTATGAAAATTAAGTTAAGGTACCTATTTATCATTGTATTCTACCTTGAATTATTTGAGGTTGTTTACAAGGAACAGGTTTAGCACATGGCAAGAGCACAAAGTATTATAGTATTAGGTATTACTTAATGGCATGGCTCACCCCCACCCCCAGGCCTTTTTCTAGTTGGGGGATGAAAAACTGATTCATTTGCTTTTGGGACTGCATTTATTATAGTTAGTCATTGATTAACTGGTAATAGCGAAAGGATCAATGAAATTTCTAATTCTTGGTATATATTAAAAAGTCAGCTTTCATTAGCAATTGACAAATATGCCCAAAAGGTATAATAAAAATGAGAGAGGAAATATATTGGCAAAGACAAATCCAAGAAAACATTTAGTTCGTGATATTAAAAGTGCAGCTGCAAAAAGCAATTGCAATTTGAATATGTGTCTTTCAGGCAGGATATTGGCACATAAACAGAGTATCATAGGAAGGATTAATGGTGAGGTATTGTGTGAATTTTTACAGGTTTTTAAGATTCTTCTCTGTATGCAGTTGCTTTGCACCCGATAATGTTTAAACAGAAAACTCACAGGCCTTTTCTACCCATAGTTTAATACCACCCAAAATTCACTGTCCCTCAATTTTGAAATATGATTTGACAGTGTCTTATCAGTTAGCTGAAATTCGGAAGTGTCCAGATCTTGTTACTCTCTATACAATACATGAATCTGATTTCCAGGGCCAGTTTTTCCTTTGAACATATTTCAAAATTACTTTTAAAATTTGATTTAGAAAATTACGGTAACTCATTTTTTCAGTCTTGTTCTTTGGACAGACATAGGCACTCCTAGCTGGCTACATCTTCTCTAAAATAATCTCACCTGTGTAATCACCGGTCCTGAAGTTGGACCTTCTGTGGTAGAATAAGCAAAGCTGGGGCCTGGTTTGCCCCTGAGCCTTTGTAGATCTCCATCAGTTTATTTGCCTTTGCTGGGTCTCCAGCCAGTTTTCATGTTGTGAGCTGCCGTGTCGGAGAGGCCCACATGGCAAGGACCTGAGGGCGGCCTCCAGCCAACGGCCAGCAAGGAACTGAGCCCTTGGCCCTGTAACGCACAAGGAGCCGAATCCTGCCAACAACTGCATAGGTGAGCTTGGAAGCAGATCCTGCCCTACGTGAGTCTTCAGACAAGACCTCAGGTTTGACCAACCCTTTGACTGCAGCTTGTGAAAGTTCCCAAGCAAAGGACTAAGCCACGCAGACTCCCACAGAGACTATGAGATAATAAATGTGGGTTGTTTTAAGCTGCTACATTTGTGATAATTGGTTATATAGCAGTAGATAGCTAAATTACCATCTCTTTGAATTTGTTAAAAAAATTAACACAGAAAAAGTTAAGTTCATTGTGGACATTCGTATTCATAGCAGATGTAGGTGTTTTAGTTAAATAAATGTATGGTTCACTGTGTATTAACACTAAATACCCTACAGGCATTATCCAGAGCTTTGTGTCAAATTTTTTAAAAGATTACAGTCTTGTTTTGGTACTATCTGGGTCAGAGATGAGCTCTTAATTTAATGAACTTTTCTTTTTTTCTCTCTCTCTATAAGTACTTAGTCTGTCTCAAAATTCAACTTTGGTTTTATCATAGTTATCAATGAGGGCCCCTAACTGGGATCTTCTTCTTTTTTTTCTTTTTTTTTTTTTCTTTTGAGAAAGAGTCTCTCTCTGTCACCCAGGCTGGAGTGCAGTGATGTCATAATAGCTCACTGCAACCTCCAACTCCTGGGCTCAAGCAAGGCTCCTGCCTCCCAAGTAGCCACCACACCTGGCTAATTTTTTCTATTTTTAGTAGAGATGGGGTCTTGCTCTTTCTCAGGCTGGTCTCGAACTCCTGAGCTTAAGCAATTCTCCTGCCTCAGCCTCCCAAAGTGCTAGGATTACAGGCGTGAGCCACTGTGCCCGGCCCCTGACTGGGTTTTTTTTATCAATTTCGGAAGAAAAATACATACCTCTCTGCTGTGCTTTTGAAAACGTGTGTGGGCTGTACACATACATGTTCATGAGTGCTTTGATTATACAACACAAAGTCATGGAAAGTCTAGTGTTAGAACTGACTAATTAAGAATGAATTTCCTGATTACATTCTTGCCTTTCAAAGAATCTTGACTTGGTTTTGAAAGGCAATCTAGATAGTAATCAATAATACCAAGAATTGTTTGGGGCCAAATACCCAACAAAGACAAAAACCTAAAAATGAACAGAAAAATATACAATACCAAAATGAAATAAAAAATATACCGCCACTAACAACAACAAAACCCCTCTGAAGTGTTATTCAGTTTAGGAAACAAAAGTCACCCTGCTTCTGTTTCTTATCCAGTGCAATTAAGTTGCTGGTGAGTAGAGTACTTTGATTAGTTGCAGCCAGAGCTTCTCAGACGTGGATGTGCATGCGGATCACCTGGGGATTTGGTAAAATGCAGATCCTGCCTCCATAGGTCCGTGCTGGGGCCAGGGATTCTGCATTGCAGCCACGCTCCCAGGTGATGCTGATGCGAGGATGGCAGCCCGGCCCTGCTCTCCCCGTGCCCACGAGCGGCCTGCTACCTTGCTGCTCTTAGGTAACCCTCACCTTGTCTCTCTTCCTCAGCCTCCGTTTCCAGGCAATTCCACTCCTTGATTAGGGTTGTCAGGCATTTACCATTTAACTGGGCAGTCTCATATTTAAGCTCTTTATCTAGGAAAGTTGGGGGGGAAACAACTGGATCCCTAAGTGTCTTTTTTCAGTAATGACAAATGCTCTCATGTACCAGGGTGCTTTAGGGATGGTCCTCAGTTTATGCAGACTTCCGCAGCTCAAACTGCCAAAACAGGGTGTCCAGAGTGTTTCCAGAGATGCTGGACTGTGCCGGGGTAGATACTTGCTTTTCCCTGGAGGGGATGGTGTCGCAAGCTTTCCCTGGCCCTTGTAGACATCTCTCAGCTAATACCTAGGCCCTGTCCTGGGGGTAACTCTGGACTTTGGTGAAATAATTCAGTGCAAATATCGTTAAAAATTCACTTTCATAATGTACAAAGTTACCCTTTCTAGGGTTGGGACAGGTGTGCATTTACAAAAGATTCCTCCTTCTAGAACTAAGCCCTGTAAGCCCCAAATATCTTTAATTCAGCCTTGATTAAAATTTAGATGAGACCAAAGACCACCAGCTTCTTCTGTAGCAGGAACCTTATGAGGATCCACCTGCTTTTGAGAATGCAGAGCCCTAAGTCAGCAAATTACCTTATTAAATAGATAAATTAGATTGAGTACTGATAGGCGAGCTGTCATTTATTTTAGTTCGACTCTATTTATTTTGTGCCTTGTCATCATAAAATTGAGATTCTTAAGTTTTTACTAAGTAAACAAGTAATAATGAAAGATTTATTTTAATAGCTCCAAGGACTATTGATGTTTTGAAACTCTATTTGTCATAGGTAACTATTTGTTAAAACATTTGCTGTAGGGAGCTGTTAATAAACTCTGTTGTAGAAGGTCGATTTATGCTGCAGCCTTGGGGTGCCGATCACCTCCCTGATCTGGTTTTGATTAATTCATCTAGTTTAAACGACCCTGCAAACCACCTCAGAAATAGGAATACAGCTAAAAGTATTCATTGGTGTAAAAAGATTATTATTGCAAGCTAAATAAACGATGCCAACAATTAACTTTAAAGCAGATTCTCAGTTTTTTTTTTTTCATGACACAGCATTCAGACCTTCAGGAAATTCATTGTCTCCTCCTCGTCCCCTTATCTTCAGTACTTGCCTCATAGATAACTACTGTTATATAACCAATTACCCTGAAACTTAGCAGCTTGCAACAGCAAATACGTAGTACCTTACAAGTTCCATCAGCAATCTGGGTGCAGCTCAGCTGCTGCAGTTCTCATAAGGCTTCAATCAAGGTGTCAGCTGGGACTGTCATCTCATCTGAAAGCTTGATGGGGGAATAGTCTCTTCCAAGTTCGTGCACATGGTTGTTGGCAGAACTCAGTTCCTCGCGGGCTGTTGGCCAGAGGCTTCCCTGTGTTTCTTGCCACCTTGGCCTCTCCATGGAACTGTTTACAACATGGCAGCTTTTTTCCTCCAGAGCGAGGGCTCCAAGAGAGAGAAAGGGAGAAAAGGAGAAAGAGAGAGAATGAAATTCGTGATTTTTTTAGCCTACTCTCTGAAGGGACATCTCATCACTGTATTCTGTTTATTAGAAGCAGGTTGCTAGGTGTAGCCTACGCTAAAGGGGAGAGGACACAATGATGTAAGATCACGAGGCAGGGATCTTCGGGGCTGTCTTAGTAAGGGCTGACTGGATGAGAGTTGGGTGGATCCATCTGCCCCTACTGGACATGCCGGATGTCTGTCCTTCGCAGTGAGACCCACACCCCAGGGTTTCGTGCAGTCCTTGTTCAGAGCCCAGCTGGTTGTGATTCGCTTGAACATCTGTGCTGTCGGTTGAGGACTGGTGGGTTAATGTGCATGTATATTTTGTTCTATAATGTGTGGAAAGGCATTTTTGCTTGTACTCATGTTTTGTAAAATTCCGAAAAGGGAATTAAGAAGAGAAAGGTGGCCTAAAGGCAGAGTCCACTCTCAGATGATAGTAAGCTCAGTAGGGTGGGTGGGAAGGTAGCCGTGGAATTTTAAAAGGTTACCACTGGCTCATTCTTGCCATTTAGATTTCAGTTTAAATGTCGTCACCTCAGAGAGGCCTTTCCTGTCCATCTAATTTAAATTAGCCGTTGCCTCACTCTTAATTCTCTGCGTGGCCCTCAGCACTCTCAGACTCTTCCCTGCTTGTTTACCTGTTATTCACCTTCTGTCTCCCGCACAAGAACTAAGCACCAGGAGAGCAGGGACCTCATCTTCGTGGTCCCCCTTGTATCACCAGCACCTCGCACGGGGCCTGGCAAACCACAGGCTCTCAGTAGATGTTTATTGAATAGACGAAGATATCAAACACACAGATGTGAAAGATTCCAAGGAGCTTTTTGGAAATTATAATATCATTATGACTTCCAAAGGAAATGACATTTACTCAGTTAACATGCATAATACATTACTTTATTAAAAAGAAAACAGCCTCAAGGTTGCAGGGTAGTTTTGTCCCTGCCACTAAGTGCTGGTGGGCCATTCAGCAAATCATGTCACCTGCCTGGACCTCAGTTTCCTTGGAAGATGAACACAGGGGCTGAAGATTGGGGATCTCAGACTGTGCTCTGTCCATCACCTGACCCAGCTTAGGCAGTGGAAGTTCCAGACGCTGCTCCTTAAGAACAGCTCTGTTTTTTATGCTTTTGACATCTGTCTGCCACATAAGATTTTGAATGAAGAAAGGATTCTGTGGCCAAAAAAAGAGAAAAGTTTGAAACCCATGGGGTTTCCGTACCCACTAATAGCCATTCCAGCTCTGCCCAGGCAGGCACCAGTGGCAGTTCTTGGGTATAAGGGTAGAGACCCGAGGCCCGCAAAGCTTCAGTCCAGCAGAACCAACCGGAAGAGCAAGGCAGATGCTTTCAGGTGACCCACAGCCCTCTCCAGGAACATAAAGAGTCCCTCCGCACCCCCAGCCTCACACCTTGCTGATGCCCACGTCACACTGCCTGTGCAACGCCACGCACTCATTTCGAGATTCCTTTTGGCGCCGCACTTCCCACCAGATAGCCAGAGCTTCAGAGCGCCAAGTTTTATAATTAAAATTCTGTCACTTTCCCCTGAAACGGTGCAAATGGTGCCATGAAACCTGGCAGAAAAGATTTAGAAGCTACTTCACTTCACCTAGTAATTTAAATATAATACTTCTGGCAACGTTCAATTTTTGGCATTTTTAATTCTAATTAAAAAACTATTACTGTGCATTCATATCCTCTATACTATATTCTGTCGTGTCTTTGTGCTTCATTTTGGCCGTCTAGCTCGTAAACAAACAGCTTGGTCGCGTGGCTCTAGCAGCCCACATGCATTTTCCAGGCCTTTGGGAATCACCGGGTCCCAGACATAATTAGTATAAATCAAAATCCTCTAGACTATGACAGGAAAATGGTATGTTTGAACAGCAGCTTATTAAAATGACCTACTTAATTTAAGAAAAATATTGTATCCACTTGCATGGTAACCTGGTTGCTCTCCCTGGCAGATTTTACAATGTTTCTCCCTCTCTCCTCTTTTCTTGTTTTTTTTTTTTTGTTGTTGTTGTTTTGTTTTTTTAAAAGAAGAGGAAAGGGAATGGAAGGGTCCATTCTACTTCATCCAAGGTGCAGACCCACAGTTTGGACTGATGAAGGCCTGGTCCACCGGGAACTGTGACAGCGGCGGTGACGAGTGGCAGCAGGAGATCCGTCTCACCGAGCAAGCCGTGCAGGCCATCAACAAGCTGAACCCCAAACCCAGGTTCTTTGTTCTGTGCGGTGACCTCATCCATGCCATGCCAGGTAAGACTTGGGTTGTCACTCGTGACCTTTCCTCCTCCAGCCAGTTGTGTCCTCATTTGAGCAGGAGGAAAAAAAAAGAGTTCGCTCCGAAGACATCTTTATGCAGTAATAGCCCATTCCTTCCCTTCGTGACTGTTGCAGTATCACTGAGCATCAGAAAATGCACACTCATTTTATATTTAGAGTTTGGTGAGATTAATCACTGTAATTAGGCAGAACTACAGTTCTGAGGATCTAAGCTTCGTACGGAAAATGGGACAGATTCCCACGTATCACCTTTCTGCATTTCCAGGGATGGACTTGAACTGCTTCCAGATACCATATCCATAAATGTAATCTTCTCGTTTCCTTTCTTCTGAACGCTTTTATTTCTCCCATATTTGTTCGTGCTTTTTTGGTTGCAAGTGATAGAAACCCAATTTAAACTGGATTAAATTTTTTTTTTTTAAAAAAAGGTATGTGTTGCCTCATGGGGCTGTAAAGTCCAGGGGCATAACTGGGTTTCAGGTACAGCTGGATCCAGGGATTCAGAGGTCGTTAATAGCACTTGATCTCTCCATCACTGAGCTCTCCCTTCCTCTGGGTTGATTTCATTCGCATGGAGGCCCTCTCTAGATAGTGGCTCCTGGGAGCTCTAGGTTTATATCCTTTTTACATTATAGAAACCACAACAGTAAGACAGTACCTTATTCTTGGTGGTCCTCACAAAGTCCCAGACCAATTCTCATCTGGCTCATACCTGCAGCCATAGTGTGGGGTCAGCTCCACAGCAACCACATGGTCTGGAGAACAGGATGGTTTCTCTAAAAAAAAAAGAGAGATGCTAGAAATACAACAGTAGCACATACCTTCTAGAACTCTCTTCCTTTTTTGTTTTTTCCTGCTCTGATGTCCTCTCCTAGGCAAGGATAGAGTCCAGTGAGCAAGTTAAAAAGCAAATGCAAAGTGCTCCTGTCCCTCAGGGAGGCAGAGATGACCCGAAGACCATTGTAGAAAATACAGCATTGTAGCTAACTTCACCTCATAAACCAAGACTTTTATTTCTGCCATGATGTCTAACTCCTTTAGAAGCTGAGGCACCCTGCAAGAAGCCTGGGTGCATTAGTTCTTCCCCACTGAGGCTCTCTCCTCTGGTAGCCCTCCTTTCCAGAACAAAAGCCAGAATCAAGATGCAAGAGTGGAAAAAGGGCAGCCCAGAATTTCTCTCTCTCAAGTCCAGGGCATGTAGCCAGCAGGGAGAACCCTCAGTCCTCCCCTCCTTCCCAGCTTGCTTGTATTTTACACAGAGCCATGTATGTGGACACGCCCATGTCACTGACTCCCACCAGGTAGAACCCTGTGATGTCCTCCCTGGTGAAGCAGCTGTCCTGGCAGGAGGCAGGAAGGCAAGAGGGGACATGAAGGCAGTGGGCAAAGATCTGAATTACAACTCAGGTGGCTGAGACGCCGGCCCATGTCTGCCACTGATGCACTGGGTGAGCATGCACAAACCCCTCATCTCTGAGAGCCTCAGATTCTGAGCCAAGAGCCCATTAAAGCATGAGGAATTTAAAACCTCAACAGTCTGGGACTACATAGTACAGAGACAGACAGTTCCATACCTTCATACAGTTGAGGAACATCTCAGCAGCTTGGTACAGAAACAAGGACAGTCCTGAATTCTGTTCTGTTGAGAGGTCAAATCTTAGCTGCTTGTAAACTCGGCCACCCTTGGTGACTCTTGTCCTAGGGTGCTGAGATTTTGTAATAACTGAAGTGACTACAGAATGCATTAGCTTCTGAAGGAGTTTAGAAATCATAGTAGTACTCAAAGCTTTCTCAGGTTAAGCAAGGTAATAGTTGACCAAACTGATTAATGCTGCTTCCAAAAGATCTGATTTTCAGTTCACCGGTTTCTTCAGGATTATATGGTCCCATATACGCATCAGCTAGAGCTCTCGCTCTGGACCGCACAGGAGCAAACTTCTGCTTTTATTGGACACATGAAAATAAGATTTCAAATTTAAAATTTTTCAGTTTGGTGGTTTTTTCTCTTTAAAAACAGAATATTATGAGGCTCACTAGAATTATATAACATGTCCTCATAGATGTTTACCAAACTTGTTCTGAATTCTGCTAATGTATTCAGTCATATTTCAAAATCAGATTTAAAATAAAAGCTTTCCATGTGATTACATTGCTTCTTAAATAAAATATACTGAGCATAAATTACACATTGTAAATTAAAAGATACGGTTTTTATGATCAGCCCTACCAGTTGGTCAGAAGACTTTGTAAATGTGAATTGGCAAACTTTCGAACATGTATTTTATATTCAGTGTGACTCAGGCAGAATTCATAATCTATTCTGAAGATTTGGACTGTTTTGTAGGGTTTTAACTGAGCCAGTGAAAGGGCTGTAACTGTTTTGAATATTGTAGTCTGAGATTAAGCAGAGCATTTTAAAACTGGTTACCATTTTTTAATATGCAGTAGGTGGCTTCCCTCTCATTTAGCTCATATGCAGCGGTAGACACTAGGAAAGTAATTATTTGCTTTGACTACTTAGCACGTTGTTAATTATCAAATGCATATATTAATAGGCAAATAAAATCAGAAAGCGTACTTTTAGTTCTACCATAAATAATATCTTGGGCCAAGTAGATTTAGGTTCAAAATGGAGAAAAAGAGCTTTCAGAGTAATACTCTTTTTAATGAAAGTAATAATGCGCTTTTCCATTATAAATATCCATCATAATATTCATTCATCTACAAACATTTATTATGTGCAAACTGTAATAAGTGCTAGTTACAGCGCTAGATGCCTTGGGTATAATAGTGGAAATGAGAGACCAGGTGCTCATTTGGGGTTAGAGTCTGGTGAGGGAAGAAAGAAACATGGGTGTTAAGAGCAGTCCTTGGTGCCAAGCCCATAGGAAAACCCCTAAGAAATGCAAGCTGCTTCTTTTCAGACAAAGTCCATTTAGTTTTGAAACACGTTTTTATTCTGCAAACATCTTTTTTGGTTATCTTGGTGTTTTCTTGTCTTATAAAACTTCTCTGTGGGATAAGCCACGTTATAAGTAGCAAATGAAGATTTGTACAAATACCAAGACCATTGATTTCCATCCTTTCCTCTTAAGCCCAGAGTTACTCTTGTCAGTCCCACTGACGTTGAGGCATCGACCCACTGATGTTGTCCCCAGGAGCCTTGTTAGATTTCAGCAATTATGTGTAAAGCTGACAGATTGGAATGGGATTGTACAATCAAGGAGCCAGAGATTCCTTGGAGCCTCTAGCACAGTTTGTTAAAAACACACACACGTCTGTCCCTGTTTATTAAAAATTGCCATAACCACACAAAACAGATGATAGAGGATGAATTCTTCCCTTGATACAGAGTCTCCCCAAAGAGTTCTTTATGTATTGACCTCTGCGTGGGCGACTATGACGTGATTCAGTTTAAGTTGTTCATAGCCTCAGGAACTCCTGTGTTCTGGAAAGGGAGGCGAGTTTGCATTAGTGTTATTCTAATAGATGGTGTGTTCGTTTCCTATCGTTGCTGTAAAAAGTTACCACAGACTTAGTGACTTCAGACAACACATATTTATTCTCTTCTCAGTCTGGAGGTCAGAAGTCCAGCATGAGTCTGCCGAGGTGTCTTCCTCCTAGAGGCTGCCTGCGTTTCTTGTCTCGTGCCACTCCTTCCATCTTCACAGCCAGCAGCCTTGCACCCTCCCTCCGCTCCGACCTCTGCTCCATCCTGTCATGTTCTTTCTATTTCTCTGCCTCTTCTGCTGTCCTTTTAGGAAAACCCGTCTGTTTATATTGGGCACATCCTGATAACCCAGGATAATCTCTCAATGTCAAGATCTTTAGCTTAATCATATCTGCAAATTCCCCTTTTTCCATGTAAGGTAACATATTCACAAGTTCCAGTGGTTAGGATGTTGAACATCTTTGGGGAACACTATCCAGCCTACCACTGAATATGGGTATGGGATGGAATTCAGGGTCTGTTATCTGCCAGGAACTGCACTGCTAGCTCTCCTACTCATTACAGTCTTGCAAAGCAGGTGTCACTGCTATTTCCATGTCCCTGATGGGGAAACTGGCTCAGAGCAGTGAATTACTTTTCCCAAGGCCACTCAGTTTGTAAGTGGGCGACTCAAGTTCATCTGTTTCCAAACCTCATGCACTTCCCACTGCAGCCTGGCTGCTCACAGGGTGGTCCCCAGAGCAGCAGCTGGAGCCTGTCAGATGTGCAGAATCTCTACCCCACGCAGATCTCCTGGGTCAGAATCAACATTTTAACAAGGTCCCCAAGTGAGTCTTATGAACACTAAGATTTGAGAAGCAGTTACAAGTTGAACATCCCTAATCTGAAAGTTTGAAATGCTCCAAAATCTGAAACTTTGTGAGCACCGACATGATGCCACAGCAGAAAATTCCACACCTCTGGTCCCAAGCATTTCAGATAAGAGATATTCAACCTGTAGTAATGACGTTAAACGTGATGTTTAACACTGCAGAAAAAGTGCCTGTAGAAGACACGGTAAAAATGTGTGTCTTAGTCCATTTTCTTTTGCTTGTAAGAGAATACATGAAACGGGGTGATTTATAAGAACTGAAATTTATTTCTTGCAGTCATGGAGGCTGAGAAGTCCAAGCTTGAGGGCATGCATCTGGGAGGGCCCTCTCGCTGGTGGGGACTCTCTGCAGAGCCCCGAGGTGGCACAGGGTATCACCTGTCGAGGGGGCTGAGTGTGCTAGCTCAGGTCTCTCTTCCTGTTCTTAAAAAGCCACCAGTCCCACTCCAGTGATAACTCAGTAATCCATGAATGGATTAACCCATTCATGAGGGCTCTGCCCCACCTCTCAAAGGCCCCGCCTCTCAATACTGCCACATTGGGTATTAAATTTCAACATAAATTTTGGAGGGGGACAAATATTCAAACCATAGCAATGTATGATTTGATGAGCTGCTGAAGGACTACAGCAACGTGCATTCATTACAGAACAAGAAATCATGTCAGTTTATAAAATCAAAGAGAGACTTCTTAACAAAAACCATTGTTAATAAGGCAGATGACTCTGGAGGAAACATTTTAAAAAGCTATCCAGCAGCAGGCCTCCTCATCCCCAGAGGACTCACTTCCTGGTCCCTCACCTGTTTCTCTTGTTCCTCCTCACCAAAAAATAAAACACAGCATACATTAACCTTTAATCAAAACACAGCATTGTGTGCAGAGACCGAAAGCCTGCTATTGTTTGTTGTCACTGCTTAACAGCCAGGAACGGGGGTCCTGGTGATGCTACTGTGCTGCTTAGTTGCCCCGAACACATTATTTTTTTCCCCGTATTAATGGTATGTCATAGTTTTTACTGCTAGATACTTACGCGTGAACAAGTGTAAGAAAATGATTGCTTATTGATAGCATGTAAATTCAGAGTCAGGGGTGATGGTGATGCCAAACAGCCATAGATTGTTCGCGTGGGTGGCTGAGACAGTGTCATCTTTGCTTTCTGATGATTCAACGTACACACACTTCATTTCATGCACAAAATTATTAAAAATATTACATAAAATTACCTTCAGGCTTTGTGTATAAGGTGTATATGAAACATAAATGAATTTCATGTTTAGACTTGGATCCCATACCCAAGATGTCTTTTTATGTATATGCAAATATTCCAAAATCTGGAAAAATCCTAAATCCAAGTCCCAAGCGTGATACTCAACCTATGCTAAACTGCACAAAAAAAACTGTGTTTTTTTTTCAATGTATTAGATATAATTTTTGTGTGTATGCAAATGGCTTGTGAAAATTCCTTTTGACTGTTAAAGATAATGGTGTTTAGCAAGAGAACCGTGATTCCTTTAGACTTACCTGCTCAGCTTTCAAAGGGAAATGCTTTAAGTTTATAGGTTTTTTTTGCTTTTCACATAACAGTTTGAACAAAACAGGATGACCTCTCCTATGCAGGACTTTCAGAACAGCACTTTAATGTTCAGGAAAACAACCCCGCATATATGCTTTAAAAGGAGTTTTACGTGTAATGTTCAGGAGAGCTATAACTTGTCCTTTGACTTAGGTCATGTACTTGTACATAATCCCTTATCTGTGCTTCCAAAGTTCAGAAAGCTCTGGAAACTAAATTAAGTTTGAAACTAACCCAGTTTACAACAAAACTGCCCTGAACGGACATGAGGCTATTTATAGTCTTTATTTATCCTACTTAGTGTTTTGCTAGTGAAATATTACTGGTTCCATGACAGGGTACTGCCCAAGCCCCAGCTCGGGTGTTATTTAATATGTGCTTTATGCCCTATCTAAAGTTTGAAAAACTCCAAATTTCAAATGAGATCTGGCACATTGGGTTTTGTATAAGAACTTATGGATCTACACAATTAATACTTCTGGATTTATAGATGAAGGAGCCGTTCATCACTAGAAGCAGAAGGCTTTCCCCTCTTTCTGATGTCAAGTAGTTCCCCAGGTTAACTTCTGCACATCCATTGCACGGTATAACCACATTTTCAAAGTTAAAAGGGTCCCAGACATTTTATATTTGAATTTTTGGAACTATTTCTCTTGGGAGCAAAGTGACTCACTATGAAAATGGAATTGAATTCAGAAATGCTTCCAACAAATGGGGGGAGAGGATGCGTGCACAAAAGTGATAGTTGCTATAGATAAGTGCGGAATAATCCACTTAGGTAGAAAAGTCTTAACTTCAAGGCAAAGACGGGCTGGACTTCTGCAGATACGGCTGCAGAAGGCTGGAGAGGAGAGTGTGCAAATCAGTAGAGTGGGGGTTAAGAATGGGAGATGCTGTGGAATTACTGATCAACGGGCTTGTGCCTCTCCATCGGGAAAAAGGCCGGAGTGAGACCTGAGAAGGTCTGTTTCATCCAGTTTGGTAACCCTTCATCTTAAATGAGCTGTGAAGGGCAGGGCCAAGGTCCTGATCAGAGCAGCCATGGCTAAATGACCACCAAGCCTCCTTCTGTGCTTGGAGATTTCTAATTCCATGGTGAAAATATAGAATTGGGAAATAAAGCCATTGAGCAAAGATAGAATCCTTTGGTGTGTTGGGCTTCAACAAAGAATAGACCATTTGTCCCTCTGGGGTTCACACAATCCAGGAACGCTGGTGTTCATTTTCCTGCAGTTGGGCAGGCACAAACACATGAACATAATTCTGGTACAAGACAGACTACGATAAGCAAAGCCTCAGAGGCGTAATTTTGAAAATCAAAGCCAGGATTAAGACTCCGGCCAGGAAAGGGCCTTATCTCACTCCTCCAATGTCTACAAGTTCCCTTCCCCCAAGCTTAGTTCCAAGTTCCTAAAGGGCAGTGGGGGTGGGGGGTGTCTGTTTTGGCTCGTATTTTCATCTAGTGCCCGGCGAAAGGCACATAGAAGTTATTCAGTGAATGCAGGTCAAGTAAATCATGGTATGTTCCCCTTGATCCTTAGCAAGCAGCCGGCAACATGGTAAGCACCCAGTACTAATTACTGGCGTAGATAAGTAAATAATTCATTTATTTAACAAATCTGTGTTAAGTACCTATTTTGTGCCAGGCACTCTTCTGAAGTTTTTGCTACTATGTTAGTAAATCACCTAGAAATACAGATACATGGAAACATGAAATTCTTCCCTTTTTTTATTCTAATCTTTGCTCGCATTCAAACTAGGGTAGATGTGGGCCTGTTTTATTGTTATTTTATTAGATTTTTAAATTATGCAAGTAATGTGTGAATGCATTCTCTTTGTAAAGATTTAAAATCTATATCTGAAATAAACTTTGATACCCCACCCCACCCCGGCACCAAGTGCTTCCCTTGGGGTCACCCAAGTTAAAAGTGTATATTTTATGTAAATTAGCTTTTCTTAAATACAAAATGTGACCATACTGTGCACACTGTTCTGTGATTGACTTTCCCCCTTCTATCTTTCTGAAAAATCTTTTTGTGTTGGTACCTATAGATTTATGTCAGCCTTTTAATAACTGCATTGCATTCTGTGGATGGGAATCTCATAATTGGTTAATCCTCTCTCCTGGTCATAACTAGGAGTGACAATCTTGTGATAACTCCAGGTTGGAGCTAATATAAGTAGTGCTGCTGTGGTCATCCTCAGACGTGCTCTTGTGTAGTCAGGAGGTAAGTATTTCTTTAGGCTTGAAGTGGATTGGCTGAGTCTGGGAATCTCGTCTAGCATTTGCACTGAGTGAACACCAGCCAGTTTGCTCTGTAGTTCCCTGGAGGACATCTCTCAGCAACAGGGACTTCCCTGCCATATTATGTCTTATGTAACCAACAGACTCAGTCCCTGTCATGTAAGTGGTAAGTTCCTGCGCTGCCTGCCACGTAAAAAATGCTCAGAAAGTTTCCATTAAATGGGAACTCTTTTGTCCATATTAAAGTAGGATCTCTGTTTGTTTGTTTTTCCAAAAAGCAACTCAGTTAGATCACATTCATTTCCTCAGCTGTATAATTAGCCTTGGCTCCAAGAAATGCCTGGATTTAAAGACAATTCACCCTAATGTAGGAAACATAAAAGGGGAGTTATATGCAAGAAAGTAACTCCTTAGTTGAAATATCACCAGGTCCTGGAATGGGCCAGGGCTGTCAACGCTCAGATTTTCCAGCAGGACGTGTGGCCCGAATGCTGAGCAGTAACCTGGGAGCAATCAGCCAAGCCCCTCGCCTCTGCGCTCCTTCACATCCATTATAAGCACCGTGAAAGCATCCAAGCAATCAGTGACAATACCTCCCTTCTGCCAAGGCTGATTAAAAGTGGTTTGAACTAATTTACCTAATATTACTAATTAGGGAACTTGGAGCATTCCTTGAAAAGTTGTTTCTGATTAGGTGTGTGATCATCCTTCCGCCTCTGTCAGCACTTGCCACGTGGCCAAACGGCAGAGGAGGCACACCGGCTGCTGGCTGTGTCAACCCTTGGTTCCCAGTCACGGCATTTTAACCCGTTTTGTGCCTCAGACCAGGTTGTTGAAGCCCCTGGACCCCATCTCAGAATACTGTTTTTAAATGCATAAAATGTATAGGATTTCCAAAAAACCTAATTATATGGAAATACAGTTATCAAAATATTTTAAAAATTATTCAACATGATAATACACATGCTTCTGTGTTGATCTGTTATGCAGCACAATCCAACAGCAGGGCTAATAACTGCCATAGTTTCAAAGCGGTGATGAGCTTGATATTCTGAGGTATCTGCAACAACTGTAATGTGATAAGAAAAATCCGGGTGATTTCTGTTGGGGATAAAGTCACAGGGGCATTAATACTTCTGTAGGATTTTTTACTGACTTCATAATAGAGGAAGATGCTAAATATCAATTAGGAGTTGGTGAAAATCTAGTTTTCTTCCCATCCAAGTTCACAGGATGAACCCCAGATCCATATGGCCCCCAATTAAGAGCCCATATCCACATGCACACGTGCACATACTCTTATGCTTTGATTTGTTGGAGCCGATTCCTCGTAGTCAGCATGTGGGTATTATAATTGACCGAAGTATCTACTCACTGGCAGAAACTCTCCCTTTACTTAAAAGCCAGAAGTCTTCTTAATCGTAGCTGGGAAAATATGGATGTTTGATTATTCAATGAAAAGAAATGACAGGACCTGAATGATAGGGACTAGTTCACGGTTGCCTTTTGATTAAGGGGGGAAAAAAAGCTTTCATATTCTTTCTGTCTGGCTTCCAATATTTGGATCAAAAACTTACAATTGAGAGAAGCTTGCCTTATTTGTTGGTTCTGTGAAGCATTTGGGAGGGCTTAAAATGAACAAAAGCACACAATAGAAAAGTATAAGTAAGAAATAAATATAGGTCAGGGCCAAAGAAAATCGAAATTCATGTAGGAAGTCAAGTCCAGAGGCAGAAACAGAGAGGCAGATCTTAAGCGTCCTTGTGGTTGATACAGTTATGTATCAGAGAGAGACCAGAGAGAGTTGTCAAAGAAAGAAAATCTTACCCGTATCTAAGAAGAATACAGCTTTTCTTAGAAAATCTTAGCTTTAAAAGCAATTTTTAGTGAAGATTTCCTTCTGAGGCACTAAGTAATATAGTTTCCAAAAGGGGGATTTCCAGGGCAGGTTTCTTAGCCTGGGTGCAAGGTCCGTGAACAGACTTCACCCAGCCAGTGAGTCCCATGAAAGTGGGCAAAGTCCAGTTTATTTGCATAGAAGGCTTGGGGGGTGGAGTAGGGAGAAGGTCCATAGCTTTCATCAGATCCTTTCAGAGCTCTGTGATGGTTAATTTTATGTGCCCACCTGACTGGGCTAAGGGGTGCCCAGATAGGTGGTAAGACGTTATTTCTGGGTGTGTCTGTGAGGGTGTTTCTGGAAGAAATTAGCATTTGAATTAGTGGAGTGAACGAAGGAAGACCTGCCGTCACCAGTGTGGGCAGCACCATCCAACCCACTGAAGGCCCAGATAGAGCAAAAAGGTGGAGGAAGGGTGAATCTGCCTCCTGTTCAAGCTGAGACGTCCATCTTCTGCCCTCAGACATGGATGCTCCTGGCTCTCAGACCATCGGGCTGAGACGGAGTTAAACCACTGGCTTTTGTGGGCCTCCAGCTTGCACACAGCAGCAGATCGTGGGACTTCTTGGCCTCCATAATCGTGTGAGCCAATTGCCATAATAAGCCTCCTCTTTATATCTGCATATCTCCCATTGGTTCTGTGGAGAACTGTGACTGGTACAGGCTCCGTGACTCAAAAGAAGGACGAGGACCTCTGAGAAACCAAGGAGCAAACGTGGTTTGAGATCTGAATGCCCTTGTTTTCTGCTTCTGCCTGGGGACACTTTCCCTCATAGCAGACCATGACCACAGAGGCCGTAGGGTAAAGAGCCCGTGGCAGCCTGATGAGAGATGCTGGACCAGCCCTCAGCAGAACAGCACTGAAGTCTGCCCCAACCTCAGCCCTTCCTTAGGGTTTTCTGAAGCCAGTAAATGGATTCTGAAGGAGTTTGCAGAGTCCCCTGGCAAGCTGTCTCATGGTATAGACAAAGCTAGTGTCTTTCTAGCTTACGCTTAGCTGGATGTAACATTTTCATCTTCCCTTTTATTGTCATTTTTGCTCTGAACACTCATTTCCTAGAATTGGAACATTTCGCCTCCTTGATGGGCCCATTTTCTGCAACTAAATGAAGTATTAAAAAGGTGTATGATCCCAAAGGGGTTCAATTATCAGGTAATTGGTCAAGTGATCAGAATATGGCATGAAAAAAATGAGAGGTTGGAAAATGGAGCATTTAAATGCCGAAACTGCTGAGGACATGTTTTGCAACCCTCAGAATTTAGAAACTCACCTGCATTTTTCAAATTCTACATTGTACCCCCCACCCCCTCAGTTTCTAACTAGCTTATTGGAAAACCATGGTAGGTTTTGTTTAATTTATGTTATTTGGTTTATATAAAAATTTACTATTCCTTTATATATTATTTGGGTGAAATACTGCTGTTACAATCCATAAATAGTCTAGTGAAGAAATTTTATATTGATCTATAAGGTAGCAACTTTAGAAATTTTGCTTGGATAATATACCTTTCTTAATCTTTTTTTTTTTTTTTTCCAAAGCACATTAAAGTATATTTTACATCATACCACAGCCCCCTGTTATGTCAGTTAATTCTGTTTTATTAATTGTATCCTAAGATGGTTAATAGTGCAGATTCAATGGTGTGTTGCTATAAATATCTCCAAGCAGCCAATGTAAGAAGCTGTAGCTGTTAAATGCAAAATTAAATGTATCTTGTCTAATAACATGTATAATTTAAAAACCGGTAGAACCTGATTAAGCTCAATCTGTTAGCAATGTGGTGCCGGATCACTATGTGAGTAATGTTTATGCCTGCAAAGTTTTAGATCAATGAACTTACATACCTCAATTAATTAGGAAGAGATAATGAAAAGCATTAGAGATGGAATGGATTATGGCTCTGTAAATTCTCTGGGACTAGATGAAAGTAAATGTGTTTAATCGAAGGAATAAATCATTTTCTTGAGTCCCACTCAAGGCTGCTTGTGCCACCGTGTTCTCAGTCCTGGTGGGAACATAGTTCGTGTGACAGAAAGTAGCTTGCAGTGCGGTGCCCTCCTGTTCCACCATCCCTGGCAATGTCCTTGATGCTGGCAGTTGAGGTCAAGTCTTTTGACTTTGATTTATTTGCTGATTTGTTTGTCTGATCAGTAACAGCAAAGAAGCATCGAGGATCTGCTTACGTGCCTGGCACTGCCTTCAAGAAACAAGCACAGTATCTTTCTCAGGAAGCTCACAGGTTGGGCAGGGACACAGTCCTGAAACCTCAGGAGGTATGAATGAAACAGAGAGGCGGCCCTGACCGCGTGCTGCTCAGGAGGGTGTGTCGTAGGTGAGGAGAGAGGCTTCCTCGAAACTGGAGTAGGACTGAGTGGCCCCTACCGTGTTCATGACTTTAAAAAGTGAAATCAAATCAAACAATACTGAAAGGTATCCAGAAAAAAACAAAGCGTTCCTGCCACTGTAGACCTGCTTCTCCACAGAAGTAGGAGGTGAAGTAGCTCTAACCATAACTGCCATTAATGGTTTTTCATGAAAAATGGTGGAAAATTGTCAAGCTTTGGTACCCTTGCATATATAGCTTTTTGTTATTAAAAAAAAAAAAAAAACTCAAATGAGAGCAAAGAAGACACAGCATTTGTTTAGCTTGTCTTGGTTGTTGTCTTCCGTAGCAGCGTGTGCAGCAGTATGTCACACTTCGCAATGCACAAGTTACCTGTGTATATTTAAACGGCCCTCGACTGGTGGACACTTAGGTTGTGTCCAGTGTCCTGCTGTGACCAGCATTGTAGGGCCCCTCCTTGAGCCTGCACCTTTGTGTCCATGTGCAGCAGTTAAGAACGTGGCCTGTGAAGTCAAATCCTAGCTCTCTGGTTTACTGGCCAAATATCCTTGGGCCAGTTAGCTGATCTCTCTGTAGCTGAGTTTCCTTATCTGTAAAATGTAGATAATAATGGTACCTACTTCATAGGTTTCTCATAAGACTTAAATGAAATAATCTATGAAAAGTGCTTAGAATATTGGCTGGCATTTAACACCACCCGATAACTACAATTACTCCTATTTTATTTTCAATAATGGCTTTATTGAGGTCTAATTCCGTACCATACCAATGCATCTATTTAAATTCATTGGTTTTTGATGTATTCACAGAGTTGTGCAGCCATCATTGCAGTCAATATTAGAACATTTTTATCAACCCCAAAAGGAAATCTCATCCTAGTTAGCTGTCATTCCCCATCTCCCTTCACCTCCCACACCGGACCTGTGCCGGCACTAATCCACTTTGCGTGTGTAGATTTGCCTATTCTGGATGTTTCATATAAATGCAAACATGCAGTGTGTGGCCCTTTGTGACTGGCTTCTTTCGCTGAGCGTAGTATTTTCAAGGTTCATCCAGGCTGTAGCTATTGTTGAATAATATTCTATTGTAGGGATATACCACATTTTATTCATCCATTCTACTACTTTTTGTTATTCTATGAGATAAATGTTTAGAGGTAGATTGTTGAATAAAATGATATGAAGGAAAATGGAAATCAGGCCTCTGTCTGGATGTATGGCACAACTACAACAATTCAATATTTTTACCCCCATTACTAAATAATATCCCTAGTATGCAAAAAATTGAATTCGCCATCTCCTTTGTGTTACCCACCTCAAAAAAATCAGAACACACGAGAGGGTGGATAAAGTGGACATTAAAGTCCCAGGGCCCACTTCCCTGCCTTGGGCAGATCCTAGGTTGTCACCTGACATAGCCAAAGAATCGGGTTATTATAAGACTGTAACTCTTCATTTTTTAGAGTTTTAATCAAGGATATTTGGTCTGAAGTTTAAACTTTTGGAAACTAGAAAGCAATTTTACTAAGTTTAGTTACATCGCCAGTATCCACAGCTTTCATTTATTTCTTGTTAATAAGTCACTTGAAAGAACAGTTTTCCCCGATGGCCCCCTTATCGTTAGGTAAACTTCAGTGGCCACCAGAAATTGGAAACAGCTTGTTACTATAAATAGCAGTACTCCTAATAGTGTAGAGTCAGTAAGGTACCTGTTTTATTATGAAATTATCTTTATCCCGTTTTGCCGATGAGCAAAGTGTCACGTCAGACAGCTCTCCCAGCACCACCGAGCAGGTGGGTCATGACGCTGTGGCTCCAGCTCAGACAGCAACTCAGAGCTGGGACTCCCGGCTGAGTTACAGCCGTCCTAGGGGAATCCTTGTCTCTGCTGCTTTCTCATGGACTAAGGCTACGTCAAAACTGGGAAAAAGGGTATGAAGGGGGAAGATGAGCATTCCCTGCTCGAATCTGGGGGGAGCCAGCCCTCGGTGCCCATGTGGGTCTGTTTCTGCATCCGCACTGGGGCAGAGCCAGGTTTCTGCAGATGGAAACGGGAGATGCTCAGTTGCAATGTAGGCCGTCTTGCCAGCCCTGGGCCACATCAGCATTATCGAGTTTAAGTTAATAGGATGATACCGGCATGGGAGTTACTTCTGCATGTTTAACAGACCAGGGCAGCAGTGCTCAAAGATGTCACATTTTAAAATTTCACTTATCAGTAAATTAAAAACTGTCCCCAGAGTCCCTGCTCTAGGGAACTCTAAACGCTTGGCACACAGCACTGGTGAGTCTAAGCACAGTGCTGCTGACAGTGCACCCCGGGACCACTCAGCCCCAGTAGCAGAAGACCATGTCATTAAGCAATCCCCAGACTCCAGTGACGATGAATGTGACCATCTTAACCAAAATCACAGCATCACCACCTTAAACTCTCTGTGCATCCTGAGACGTGTAAAATTCTTTCTACCTACGAAGGGCAAACTCAGCAGTCAGTTATAGCTGTTCCTCGGTATCCATGGGGGATTGGTTCCAGGACCCCCCAAGTTTGCCAAAATCTGAAGATGCCCAAGTCCCTGATATAAAATGGGGTAATATTAGCACATAACTTGTACATATCTTCTTCCCATGTGCTTTAAATCATCTCTAGATTACTTGTATGTAATTCCCATACATCACTTTATTTACATGGATTCTACGTAGAACTTAGCATGTGGCAAATTCAAGTTTTGCTTTTTGAAATTTTGTGGAATTTTTTTTTTCTGAATATTTTTGATCCACAGTGGTTGAATCCAGGGATGTATAACCCACAGATACGGTCAGAGGGCCGACTGTATTTAGAAAAGGCAGAACAGGTGCTTGCGGTGGGTGGGCCTTTGTCCTTTCTGAACGCTCAGTACCTTTGTATCCCCTTCTTGTATTTGGAGAGTCTCCTTCCAAACGTGTGTCCACCTGCCTTATGACATAAACCACCTGCTGTGATGGGCACGAGATGCCCTGTCGGCCTCTCTGGCTTCTTTTGCAGCCAGGACTCAGGCATGTAACCAGAGCTGACCACTCAGACCCACCTGTACTGGATTATGAATCTTTAGCTAGTGACATGGAGGAGGAGGCAGGAGCCATCCTGGTGAGGGAGGTAGCAGCAGTGGCCAAGGGTCCCCTTTATTGGCACCCAGCATCTCCCATCAGCAGGGGCTCCATGCCTAGGTGTATGTTTCTCCCTGCTTTGCATCTTATTGGGGGACTGCTTCTGCCCTCTTAGCCTCGAGACCTGATTATCTGGCCTTCTTTAAGATTCGCAGCTACCCGGTACCCTTTCATTAATTGCTTCTATGCTTTAACTAGCCAAAGTCGGATTCTCTTGTTTGCAACAAAGAACCTAACTCATGGAAGCTCCTGCAACCATTTCGTCTAGCCACTTCCCCAAGGATGCCAGGGCCAGATCTCGCTCCTGTGCTTCTCACTAAGGTGTATCTGCCAGGCTGTCCCATTCGCACCTTCGGCATGTGAAAACCGAGCCTGTTTTGCATTAAAGAGCTTTGCATTTGGTGGTAGGTGTAACATTGTTCCCTCAATCACCAGGATGTGGATGCTTTGGATTCACGCCTGAGTCATCTTTCCTCCCTGCCCAACCCCCTGTAGCCTTGAGTCCCCTCTCCCATACCAGCCCTGGACACTCAGACCAGGACTTTTGCAGCTGCCCCTGATTGAGCCATCTACCAATGGTGTGGCCTCTCCTCGGACTGTCCCTTCTCTGCCATGTCCAGTGTTCCACACCCTCACCCCTGTGGCATACGTCCTTCCTCGTGTTCCCACCCTGTAACATGACTCCGCAGCTCTCCCCTTCAAGAGCTGGAGTCTGTCTCCCTGCTCCTTCCATCTCTCTTCAGCCACTAGAAAGTGGCAAAAGCAGTGGTGTGCCCGCCCTCAGGCCTCACCCATGTCTACTCTTTCTTACGTGGACCCAGGCCACACAGTGGGCACGGGCCCAGGCCAGCCTGCTGGAGGTCTGGGAACTCACGAACTAGAGCTGATACAGCCTGATTGTCCCAGCCATGACCAGCAAGTCTGGTCCAGACCAGAACTGCCCGGCCAACTCCAGACTCAAGAGCTCGTGAATGCTTATTGCTTGACTTAGTTAAGCCACCAAGTTTGGGAGTGGCTTGTCACACAGCATCAGTGTGATGATAGATAATGTATATGTGCCCTCTCTCCTCCCCTGGTGTAGGCAAGGGAAATTCATTCTGTGTAATTTGAGGAAATGGGGGGCAAGGATTTAGGGTGTCTCATAAGACTGAAGGGACGTTGGAGGAGCGGGCTTGGAACCGGGATAGGAGCTGGGAAACAACACGGCATCACTGGGTAGGAAGCCCTTGAACATCTCTGCAGCGAACATATTCTGGGTACGTTCATTCTCCATCCTACACCCAGGATTCAAATTCTGGGAACGAAGTGTAGTCTTGGCCTGGCTTGGCTTCCCATGAAGAAAGTCTAGAGTCTCCCTCGACATTCAGATCCAATTCTTGCTTGCCTCTTGCAAACTTCTGCCCAGGAGGGTCCCTGTAGAACCCTCATGCTCCCTCCCTCTCTGGCTGCAGTTCTAGGAGCAGCACTGCTGAGCTCCCCAGGTTGAGGATGCAGGCCACGCCATTGCCTTCACCACCTGGGTTTGAGTCCCAGCTCCGTCCTGCGGTGGCCATGTGACCTCCCCTCCATCTTCCCCTCCGTCTTCCTTGTTGCTGTTGTCATTGCCACCATCATGATCATCATCATCATCATCATCATCATCACCATCACCATCACCATCACATCTTCCTTTGAGATTCAGCTCCAGTTCCTGCCTTCTCCCTGAAAACTCCTCCAGAATTACCCATTCCTTCTACTTCATAAACTCTATAATCGATTTCATTAATACTGTGCCTCCCTTGAGCTGTCACCTGCTGCCATTTGTCTCAGGCACATGGTCTAATGGTGAAGAGTCTGGGTTCTAGATGTGACTTCTTGATAAAATATGGAAAACAATACCTCTGTCAATGGGCTGGTGGGAGGATTCGCTGAACTCATGCATGGGGACATTTATGGCACTACCTGTCACGTAGTCAGCACTCAGTTGTGGTGACAGTGAGTGGTGGTGTTGCTTGTATTCCCTCCCAGTGTATGAGCTGCTGGGCTGGGTTCCCTGCCATGTATCCATTTGTATCCCGAGTACCTACCACAGAATCTGACACGTCGTAAGTACTCAAAACACATAGGCTTTCTGGAGACGGACCTGAGTTTAAAACTAAGTGTCACATGGGAGCCATTTGATTCTGGGCAAGTTTCTAGAACTCACTGAGCCTCTGCTTCCTTATCTGAAACCAGGGATGATAATATCTACATCCCTGGGTTGTTTGGAAGATTAAATAAAGTCCTAAGCTACAGGGCCCGTGGTGTACATTGGTGGTGGCAGTAACGGAGTGACGTTGCGGTCATTTTTGTTTATCCTCACTTGTACCATGCTCGACTGTGTGTACCATGTCCCAGTTACACAGGAAGCACAAGTGCGAGCGGTAGAAAGGGAATTGGTTTTCTCTTTCTTTGACTCTCCAGCTTGGAATATTCCAAAAGCTCACATGGGGAAACAGTGACAGCCAAGATGCCCTATGACAAAAAGAGGATATTTGATTACATGATTTGCCTAAACAACTTGTTCTTCCGCCTTTCGTTGTCATGTACTTTGCTGTGTTTTAGAGCAGCCCTAGCTATCTACCAAATTTATTTGAAAGCGTGGTCTTTTCAGCCACATGCTCTGACATACCACCATCTCCTGTACGTAATTACAGTGTTTTAATCTGCCATTTTCTGACAGCAGACTAGGAGGACTTGTTATCCTTTCTTAGAAGGTTGCCATTAGGACTGGTTTGGCAGATTGCCTGGAAGGAATGGAGCCCGTCATGGATGCAAACTGTTGTTCACTCACCACACCTCTGCTGCGAAGGCCCCCGGAGGGCCTGTTATAATGAAAGAATCTGTGCAGGTGGAGGGCCTGTGGTGTAGCTTAGCTGTCTTCGCTTTGCAATTTCCCCAGCGTGAGCACAAGATGTACAGATAGTATCTATGTAGAATATCAATGCCTAGGATCTGAGGCTTTGTCTACAAAATATAAAACATTCAACAGGAAGCCAATAGAGGCATTCAGTTATTTAGGTTTTATTTTCCGGCATAATGAGGTTTTTCTGTACAATTCAGGTAGGCAAACCCTATAGGCAGACTGCATCCTATTGGGCAATTAATTTCTGCAGTAATGTTTATAGCTATACTCTGGAGTTCTATCTTACTCCAAGTTAAGGTGACCAACCAGCCTGGTTTGCCAGGGATTGTCTTGGTTGTAGCACTGAAAAGTCCCACATCCTGGGAAATTTCCTCAGTCCTGCGCAAACTCAGGCAATTCGTCGCCCTCAATGTGCTATAATTGGGTCCTGCCATTCCCAGATCATAGTTTGTAAATGCAAACGTTTTCCAGAGCACTGAATCTAAACATTTTAGAAGTGAGACGTGATATGAGCATTTAACATAAATGCCTGGCTCTGTAGGGAAAAAAAGAACCCACTGGGGATATGTTTTGGGAGAACATCATAGCGAAGGTCTATAACTTTGATCTCAAGAGTTAAAGTTGTACCCTGAGCTTCCCTAGATACCCCTTAATTGCTTACTTTTGTCCGATTTATTATTTTGCTGGCTGGCTTTCCTGGCATTTCTCAAGAGAATCACTCACTGTTGTTAAAGAAATACATCTCTGTTGCCACGTCCCCAGGAGGAGTTTGCACAGAACTGCCTGCGTGAGATGCAGCATTGTCACAAATTGCTCCCATAATTTGCAGCATTTGCCCTTGTGACTTTCAGGTTGGGACCCCTATGTAAAACTATAGTTGTCTGTATGCACAGTTTGTCAGTGTGGACAGCGTGTCTTTCCCATATTGCCAGTCCCGTGGACACATGAGTCATGTGATCGTGCTCCAGCGCTGAGCCAACTTCTGATTCTTTGAGGCACCTCGAGAGCGTACCCCCTCCCCGCAACATGCAAACGTCAAATCAGACACTTAGCCTGGATCTTACATCACGCTATCCCAAACATGCCTTCCAAATTTGCTGAATTTTGTCTAGCTGTTCTCATATGACGAGCCAAATGAGTGAATTAATTTTATTATATGGACATTTGCCTTCTCAAAAGTGTTTACAGCTATTGCAAAAATGTCCTAACCTCATAACAAGTAGACATGTAAAAATATATATTAAAATGCTTGTAAAAAAGTCATCCTGAGGGAATGTCAATGATTAATACGAAAGCATTGCTAGGATAGGAGTCGTAAAAAGGATGCAGTTCCAGTGCCAGAAGAGACCCTTAGAGACCATTTGACCCCGTTTTTGCTGCTTCACATCCAAGAGTAAACTGTTCATCTTTGTCTTGACTGTGCCACATCTACCTGCCACTTGCCGTGAGCAGAAGTTTTACGGTGACTCTGACCCCCCTTTTTTGCTACACTTTAATATGTTCTTCACTTTGGTCCATTGTGGGGCCAAAGAAAAGCTGGTATTCTTCCTTTGGGCCTCTGCCTCTCTGCAGTGGAGAAGTTCCTGTGAAATTGGATTTTTGTAAATAGAAGGTACCAGAGGATCTTAGAGGGACTCTGCAGTGAATCCTTTCATAAGGTGAAGAATGTGCCTGTAGTGTACATGTATCCCCTCAGTTTGTTTAATCAGATTTGTGTCCATCAGGTTTGGAAGTGTGGCCCCCTCCCCCAGTATATTCAATAAGACTGCTCTTAGTGTGGGGGGTCCTTCTCACAGCAGGAAGAGAGGCCCCTGTGTGTGTTTACCGCAACAGACCAAGGCCAACGAGCAGTTGCTGGTGAAAATTGCCTTGAACTAAGTGGGCTTTATCTGGTTTTGATTTGCCTTGAAAACATCCTGTCAAAATAATCTAGAGACAGAGCTGCTTTTAAAATCAACATTTATTATTTCATTTGTCATCAAATAGAGAGCCTGAAACCTTGAACAGGTGGATTCAAAGGCCACAGTGTACCTGAGTGTAGCTCTTCATTGCTGAGAGGCAATTTAGGGACTAAACATCTCTCTGTTTTCTTGCACTGAAAAAGCAGTGCCATGCAAAGGAGTAAGAAGTCTGTGCATGAAGAGCCTCCAAGGGCTGTCAGCTAGAGAGGAAAGCTGCAGAGACCCCGGCGAGGTTGCCTCCATCGTAATGAAATGACCAGATAACCCTTACAGTTACCCCGAGTTCACTCTTGGGCATTTCTGTGGTCATTCCCATGCAGGTTCTCCCAGTTCACACTGGAGGACCAGCTACATTTCCTTTCTCTTGTCCCGGATCAGTCACCAAATAAGGTCGGATTTCCCAAGAAGGCTGCACTCTATGAAAGGGAAGCCAAAAAAAGTGAGGGAGAGGGCTCCCAGAGAGAGAAGACCCAGGTAAAGTAACCACAGGCTCCCTTTGGAAAACAGAGAGTGCGTTCACATTAGCTCATACTGTTGAGGGCAGGGTAGTGGGTGGCCACAGGATTCTGGAGAAGGGAATTTATGAATTTATGAGGCTCTTGAAGAAAGGTGCTTCTAAGAAAGAGAAGTCCACTCAAGCTAGCTTAAGCAAAAAAAAATAAAAAGTGGCTGGGGGTGTTGAGACTTGGGGAAATTTCACAGAATCCAAGGGCAGGAAGAGCAGTCAGACCTGGAGAAGGAAGGAGTTGTGGACACAGGGAAAGGAACGACAGTGATCGGTGACTTCTGCCATCCCTGGGACCACATGGCCTTCTCTTCTCTGCCCTTTTTTTTTTTTTTTTCGCCTTTGCCCAAGACTGACATTCTTGGTTTTGGTGCATACACAGGACCATACCTGCCGGGCCTTCGTGGTATTTCACAGCTCAGTTCTTTAATGAGATGCATTGATATCCAAAAGTCCAATTCCAATTCCAAACTATCCAAAGAGGAAATGTTTGGCTCAGCTGGGAACAGACATCTGAGGCCAAATAGCCATTCCCAGGGTCAGGGTCACACTGCAGGAACATGATTGCAGTCCTTGTGCCCGTAAATGCGGGGAACGGGCTGGTATCTCCTATCAAGGTATCTACTACCATTTGCCCAGAAGTAAAAAGAGGCCATTGCAGCTGTTGCTCAGGGTTCTTTGGGTGCAAGCAACAGAAACCAAGTAGCCAATTAAAAAGGAAAAAGAAGGAATTCAATGAAAAGGTGAGAAGTGGTTCACAGGATTGAAGGAAAAGCTGAAAAACAGGCCTCTAGAAAGCAGGGGGACCCGAGCAGCTGTGGGAGCCGGGGAGCAGAGCCTAGCAGAGGCCTTTCCACGGCACTGTCATTGAGGTGAATCTGCTTCTGCTGCTTTCATCCTGTGTCGCTCTGCTCAGGAACCAGTTGCAGGGAGAGGAAGTCTGATGAACCTAGTCTGTAGACATGCCCATGCCTTGGCTGGGAAGGGTGCATCATTGTCAGTGACAGTCCCAGCAGAGCCTGTGGCGGATAAGGGAAAGGTAGTTCGGCATCCCAGAAGGGTGGTGCAGTTACCAGAAAAGGGAGAGGTGAACACAGGGCAGGTAAAAGCACCAATTCCACCACATAGGGAGCCACCGGGAATGAAAAGCAGGGAAAGAAAAGCCCTGGGATGGTCAGGAGACAGGCAAAGGCCGATGAATCAGCAGGGAGGAGTCAGGTGGCGGAGGGAGGATTTGCATGAAAGAGGCCACTGCCTCTCCTGTGCAGTGACACGCCTGTGCCTCGTGGGACCGGGTCGCCCAAAAACTGGAGTGAAGCCAGGGTTCAGATAAGAATCCACCAGCTCAGGGAAGACACTTTCAACCAAGGCCATGTTTGGCTGGATCTGAAGATTCGTTTTCTTTTACTTCTTGGCGTTCCCACCCCGAATGCCCACGTCTACAGAGCACACCACTGTGCAGAGAGCCAGCCGTCCCCTTGGCAGGCACACACGGGGCTGGGGAGCAGCAGTCCTGGGCTAATGAGACATGGTGGGTGGTGGAACCTGAACAAAATGGAAGGAAAACTGTCTTACCAGAAATGAATTTTAAGAGAGAATTTCTACTGCATCCAAATGTTTCCCTTTGCTTTTTATCTTACCCTGGTGTCATTTTTGAACACTTCATTTTCGATATGTGTTTTAGTTCAGGCTGTTGTAACACATTATGGTGGACTGGGACACTTAAGCAGCAAACATTTATTTTCTCAGAGTTCTGGAGGCTGGGAAGTCCTAGATCAAGACTAGAAGATTCAGTGTCTGGTGAGGACTCACTTCTTGGTTTGCAGGTGGACATCCTCCTCTCATTGTATTCTCGCATGGGGGCGTGGAGAGAGAGAGCGAGCGAGTATGCGAGCGCACACCCTCTTGTCTCCTTTTATAAGGGCCCTAATCCCGTTCATGAGGGCTCCACCCTTATGACCTAATTACCCCCTGAAATGCCCCGTGTCCAAATGCCATCATGTTGGGAGTTAGTATTTCAACATACGAATTTTGGGGTGACAAACATTCAGTCCATAACAGCATGTAAAAAAATCCAGTAATTTGTCAAAGAAATATTTCTGATGATAGAGTAATAGGAGAATAAAAAAAAATTTTAGCCATAAATGCACACTGTACTGAATTTATGATGGTTCAGACATGTTGAATTTGCTTAATAAAACTTCATTTTGCTGTCAATATTTAGCTTGTAAATCTGAAAGGCAAGAGAGTTTGGATTTGGTATTACTACCCAGGCAGAAATATATATATTTTTAATATGTATATTTTAATGTATTTAATGTACATCTTAATATATTAAGTTATATATAATGTATATTTTAATATATAATGATAGGTAATTTTTCATACCATTACATACAGTCTCTCTCTTTTTATTCATTTGTTTACCTGCCAGGGTAGCCTTCAAGTAAATGATTTTCGGAGTTTTATAAATGTGATCTACTCAAAACTGACACAAATTGATTTATTCCCACCAACCTGAAGACGACTGTGGTTGAACAGAAGGTAGTTAGGGAGAATTAATTGGGAGCTGTCAAGATTAAACAAAGGTTCTGTATTTTGTGCGGTAGAGTAATAGATAACAGAAGAGCTTCTTATCAAGCATGACAACTCATTAGACCCCTGTCAGCGACTCAGGTGCACGTTTATGTTATAAACTAACATCAAGCAGGCTTTTTAAGATCCAAAGGATGCGTTTCACACCAAAATCCAGTTACAGCCTGTGATGTTCTTTTAATAGACATTCTTAAAGCAAGCAGGAGCCTTTTTATTTTAAAACAGTGCTTTAACCTCTGCTCTATTCCCGCTTGTTTG
This sequence comes from Indri indri, assembly GCA_004363605.1. Classification (NCBI taxonomy): domain Eukaryota; kingdom Metazoa; phylum Chordata; class Mammalia; order Primates; family Indriidae; genus Indri; species Indri indri. The sequence goes on along the minus strand of RJWJ010002598.1, from coordinate 33,029 downwards.
GTTTTATAAACTAGGACTAGTTTATTATGAGAAAGCTTTATCTTCAAGTCAAAGTTCTGCTTATGTGCTCGGTAATTGGGAGAACAGTGGGAAATGCTTAGACCTAGGGGGTCAGACAGAACTAGGTTTGAATTCTGACACCACTATCTACTATCTTGGTAACTCTGGGAAGCTTTCTTTTTACTTCCAATTCAGTGTTATTTATTGAGTCGCTTAGCATAGACATTCCTCATCTGTTTTATCACTGAGTCCTCAAAATCTTACTGAGGATTAGCTATTGGGCTATGTTTTTAAAAAGTTTTAAATGTTTCAGCATTTTAGCAAAACTGAAAAGAATAAAAACACCAAAAATAGCCTGAAGATTAATATAATGAGTACACATGTATCTACCAGCCAGCTTAAGAAATAAAACATCAATACTGTTGAAGCCTCCTGTGTGCCAGTTTCAGTTGGGGATTAAGGGCATGTGACAGAAAATCCAAATAACAGTGGCATATATAAGAGAAGAGTTTATTTTTCTCTCAGGTAATGACAAGTTGGAAGGTAGGTATTCCTCAGACCTGGGCTCTTGTGGCTTTCTGTTCCTTCATCTTTAGGGCACTGCCCCTGTCTTCATGCTTACAAAACGGCTGTAGGAGATGTAGCCATTACATCTCTGTTCCATAAAGGAGGAAAGACCAATGGCAAAAGGGCTTTTCAAGAAGGCACATCCATTGACTTTCATTGTAGAGACCAGAATCATATTGGAAAATGTAGTTAGCAGAGACCATTTTTGCTGCCAACAAAATGTGAGTTCAACAGAATGAAAAGAAGGGTTTCTTAGGTAAGCAGCCAGCAGCCTGTCCCTAAGAACATTCCTGTGCTTCCCCCAGAGGTAGATACTATCCTTAATTAAAGATTTTGGGGTTTTTATTGCTTTTTTATATGTATTTTTTATTACAGGCATACATATTTTATTGCATTTCACTTTATTGCACTTCACACATACTATGTTTTTTATATATTGAAAGCATGTGGCAACCCCGCATCAAGCAAGTATATCAGCGTGGTTTTTCCAACAGCACGTGCTCGCTTCATGTATGTATGACATTTTGGTAATGCTTGCAATATTTCAAGCCTTTTCATTATTATATTTGTTATGGTGATCTGTGATCAGCATCTTTGATGTTATTATTGTAATTTTGGGGGGGTACAACAAACCATGCCCTTATAAAATGATGAACTAAATCGGTAAATTTGTGTTTTCTGACTGCTCTGCTCACCAGCCATTTCCCCATCTCTCTCCCTCTCCTCAGGCCTCCCTATTCCCTAAGGCATGACAATATTGAAATTAGGCCAGTTAATAACCCTATAATGACCTCTAAGTGCTACAGTGAAAGGAAGAGTCCCACATCCTTCACTCTAAATAGAAATGATTAAGCTTAGTGAGGAAGGCATGTCCAAATCTGAGATAGGCCAAAAGCTAGGCCTCTTGTGCCAGACAGTTAGCCAAGTTGCGAATGCAAAGAAAAAAGTTCTTAAAGGAAATTAAAAGTGCTACTCCAGTGAACACACCATGGTAAGAAAGCAAAACAGCCTTTTTGCTGATAGGGAGAAAGTTTGAGTGGTCTGCATAGAAGACTAACCAGTCCCAACTTTCCCTTAAGCCAAAGTCCAAGGTTCATGAGGTTTAAGGAAAGAAGCTGTCTCCATAACATAAAAGTGCAAGGTGATGCAGCAAGTGCTGATGTAGAAGCTGCAGCAAGTTATCCAGAAGATCTAGCTAAGATCATTGATGAAGGTGTGGTTACACCAAACAATGGATTTTCCTTGTACATAAAACAGCCTTCTCTTGGAAGATGCCATCTAGGACTTTCATAGCTAGAAGGAAGTCAGTGCTAGCTTTGAAGCTCCAAAGGACAGGCTAATTCTCTTGTTAGGGGCTAATGAAGCTGGTGACTTTAAGTGGAAGCCAGTGTTCATGTACCATTCCCTTCAGAATTACATTAAATCTACTTTGCCCATGCTGTATAAATGCAATAACGAAGCCCAGATGACAGCACATCTGTCTACAGCATGGTTTACTGAATATTCTAAGCCCACTGTTGAGACCTACTACTCAAAAAGAAAGAGTCCTTTTGACATATTACTGTTTAATGACAATGCACCCGGTCACCCAGGAGCTCTGATGGAGATGTACAAGGAGATGAAAGTTGTCTTCGTGCCTGCTACCACGACATCCATTCTGTAGCCAATGGATCAAGGAGTCATTTCAACTTTCAAGTCTTATTATTTAAGAAATACATTTCATAAGGCTATAGCTGCCACAAATGGTGATTTCTCTGATGGATCTGAGCAAAGTAAACTGAAAACTTTTTGGAAAGGCTTCACCATTCTAGAAGCCATTTAAGAACATTTGTGAATTCATGAGAGGCGATCAAAATGTCAATATTAACGGAAGTTTGGAAGAAGTAGATTCCAACCTTTGTGGATGGGTTTGAGGGGTTCAAGACCAGTGGAGGAAGGAACTGCAGATGGGATGGAAATAGCAAGAGAACTAGAATTAGAAGTGGAGCCTGAAGATGTGACCGAATTGCTGCAATCTCATGATCAAGCTTGAACGGATGAGGAGTCGCTTCTTGTGGCTGAGCAAAGAAAGTGGTTTCACGAGATCTACTCCTGGTGAAGATGCCGTGAACATCACTGAAATGACAACAAAGGATTTAGAATACTACATGAACTTATAAAGCAGCAGCAGGATTTGAGAGGATTGACTCCAATTTTGAAAGAAGTTCTGTGGATAAAATGCTATCAATCAGCTTTACGTGTTACAGAGAAATCTTTCATGAAAAGAGGAGTTAATCGATGTAACAAAGTTGGCCTCAGGTGGTTTCCTCGCCCACCTTGGTCAGTTCTCACTGAAGGCTGGAAGGTCACACGCAGCCTCCTCTCTCTTTTCTGCCCTTCAAACTCTTGATGCTCTGATGTCTGCACTCCCAGCTCTATTTTCTCGTCTGAAGGAGACCGTCGGGCTCTCCCTGCATCCCCCGCCCTGCACCATGGCCTGAAAACGCTGCATACAGCAGTCTGGCGGTTGCGGGGCCCGTCTCACTTGTGCCCTGTCTCTTACAAGTCACTGACTGCCACAGCCTGTGAGTCCATGTCGAGTGCCATTGTTTGGTATATTTCGTCCAGTTTTTAATTGTTCCAGGTAGGGGCATAAATCCAGTGTGTGTTCTTTCCTCCTCCTTGGCTGGAAGCAGTAAGTCCTCACTGTGGTTTTCGTTTCCTTTTTATGATTACTAGAGAAGTCAAGCATCTTTCGTGTGTTTTGCAAGCACTTTGATTTCCTCCTCTCTGAACTATGTTCATCTCAGGCTATTTGTTTGTCCGATTTACATATTTATAAATGACTTTTTCGTAGTAACTTGGAGCACTTATTTACATATTTTACAGATTAATCGCTTGTCAACTTATATCAGCTGTTGCTATCTTTTCTTAGATGTAATTATCTTTTCGTTTAAAAAATGTTGGTTTGATGAGCAGAATTTTTAAGTTTTAATGTAGTCCCATTCGTCAGTTTCTTTAATGATCAGTGCATTTTTTGGTCTTGCTTAAGAAATCATTCTTTATCCTGAGGCCATAAAGATTCTCTGTTACATTTTCCTCTAAGAGCTGAAAAGGTCTTTTATATTTAGGTCTTTAATTTATCTGGAATTGATTTTTGTCTGTGGTAGGGATAAGGATCACAATTTTATTTCTTTTTTCTTTTCTAGTTGGGTTTACCAGTTGCCCCAGCACCATTTACCGATTAGTCTTTCTGTGCAGAAAAGAGTTGACATAGCAGATCTGAGACTTACCCTTCAGAAGGCCTGTGCACAAGCTTGGTGCTTGGCTGGCATCTGGAGACCTGGACCTCGGGAGGGTTTCCACAATGCAGTGTTTGTTGAACACCTGCCTTTCGTTCTGGGAGTCTGGAATTTGGTACGTTAGGTAGCACGTGCCCACGTGACCAGCTTCCCATAAAAACCTTGGGTGCTGGGTCTCTAACAAGCTTCACTGATAGGCAAAACGTAACACATGTTGTCTGCTGGAGGAGTTAGCACATCCTGTGCGACCCCACTGGGAGAGGACTCCTGGAAACTGGCTCCTGGTTTCCTGTCTGCTTCATTCCATGCACCCATTCCCTTTGCTGATCTTGTTCTTTGTCCTTTTTGTGATACATCCCAGCTGGGACTATGACCATATGCTGAGTCCTGCAGGTCCTCTTAACAAATCATCAAACCTGGGGTGATCTTGGGGACCCCCGACACACTATCCTTTCCTGGCTGATATTAAAATAATCCTGAGAAGTAGCTATTGAGCAATATTTGTAACTACCCTGGAACATTAGTTTCTTCATCTAAATATCTAACCTTCCTCCCTTTTCATTGCCTGGCGTATACCCTATATCACTCAATAAATAATTATTGATAGCCACAGGAAAAGAACAGTGAAAGTGCCACAGTCGTTTGCAGGAAGGCAGCAAATATTCAGTAGTAAATCTTTTGAGCCCGTATATTTTATGTTTTTGCAATGAGTGAAATAAATGGTCCCATATCTATTTAAGATTGGCAATCACAATTTTTTTTATCATCTTGGAACATTTTCCCTTAATATCTTTAGTTAGGAATTTTCTCTCTTCCTAATCTAGTCTGAAAAGAAAAAATCCCAGGGCTATTTAACAGGCTCTGCATTTCTGCTTTTGTATCACTATATGATTTCTAACATACCAAGCTAGTCAACCAACTGCTTTTATTTATAGAGTGTTTCTTTAGGTAATAGTTTATTTTTGGTCGATTATATTAAAATGTTTTAAAGACATGTCTACAGTTATTTAAAATATTAGTTCTGTAAGTATTGTGGTCATTTCTACATATTTCTCTATTTGTATGTTTATAAGAATATCTTTATTTTGTAATGTTTTAAATACCGTAGTCGCCAACCACAGAGAGGAGGGAAGCGCGTGTACAGATTATGGTGGTCGGCATTGTATACTGGAAAGTGGGCGTTGTAGCACAGTTGGTGGTTAACATCTCATAAAACCTTACCAAGTGTCTCATTGTGCATTTAGTGCCTTCTGTCCCATAGACAGTCACGTGCCCAGCTTGTTCTTCAGCAGTGGTTTTCTCTGGTGGCTTGCGAGAACAGGTCAGTAGTGTCCGACTAATTTCTTCCGCTAATGAACAGAAGCGAATAATCATGCCCATTTCAAAAGCTGCTCTGAATTGAGCTGAATGCCTTAAATCACACCCACAGTGAATGGAGTCCCTTTGTCACCGCTAATGAGTCTGACATCCCTCTCGACTCACGTGTGATTCTCCTCAGCTCTCCGTAAACAAGTCTGTCTCCGTTCACTTATTCTACCGAAAAAGGCAGCCAAACGAGGATTTGTTTTTTTCCTGCCTGTTCTTAAAAGTCTGATAGAAAACCATTCTGAGTGTCTCTCATGCCATTTACAAGGGAGAACCATTCTTCCTGATGATTGACCCTTGCTGCTGTCCAGCCTGCAACATGATGAGCACCATACAGCTATAGTTGGCTGTTATTGTCGCATTCTGTCATAATTGGGCCCCGTTATATTGCTGTGTTGGGAAGTCTTCCTGACTTGGAAATGGAAATGTTACCTAGTACAATACTGGCTTCTTAGAGCTTTGAGCAAATGACTTACCAAGCATGTTAAGTAGATATGGACTTTAGCCTTTTCTCTTTCGATTAGCCAGGAAAGCTGGTGCGTCGCTTAGGAGAGTATTTGGCTACAGGTTACAAGTCACCCAAGTATTAGTAGCTTAAACCAGTGGGAGACAGTGGTGCCCTCAGGGACCTAGGAGCTGTCTAACATTAAGCACCATCATCCTTAGCATGTTGGTTTTCCTCTTCACGCTTGCTGCTTTGTGGTCTCAAGGTGGCTGTTTGGGCCATATATGGGCCCCCTTTTATCAGGAAAGCAAACATTTCCCTAGGCTCGTGCCCTCTGTACACACCCATCCCACCCCCACTGCCATGTGGACTTCTGTTGAGGTCTTGTCCATCAGATCTGGGTCACATGGCCATTCCTGGACTCCAGGGAATCTTGGAAAGCAGGGAAGAGGAATGTGCTTATTGGCTTGGACCAATCCTATTTCACCACTTGGGCATGTATGACACATTGCTGTCCTGAGCAAACTTGGGTTTCTGTTGGCAAGGAGGAAGGGAGGATGGGTGCCGGGTGCACAGTGGGCAGTGTTGGCCACAGACGTGTATTCTCCATCTCTCTCTTTCTCCCACACAGGCACACACGCCACATCGACAATAGACATATAATTACCAGAATCCAATCTGAACATGTCACCTCTTTTTCAAGCTCACTTAAGTAGATTCTCCTTGTTCTTGGAGGGGGGGGAACTAAATAGTTAAAATAAATACAAAGTCCAAAGAGGTCTGGCCTGCCCACTCCCCATGGCCTGATCTTGCACTGTCTTTTTCTGTGCTCTTTGTGTACCAGCCCACTGTTCCCTTTAAGATCCTTACACTCTGTACTCTCTTTTCCTGCCACAGGGCCTTGCACCTGCTGAGAATTCTATCCTTCACTCCTGTGCCCCTGGCATCACCATCCACTCAGAGAAGCTGCCCTTGACCTCATCTGGCTCCAAACCCCTGATATATGAAGGACAGTTTCCCTTCTTCATTACACTAATAATAATTCTAATTTTGTGTATATTTGTGAGACCCTTTTATTGTCCTCATCCTCGGTAGACACTAAGCTCCGTGAAGGCAAGGATCAGACCTAATTGTAGTCATAATTTATATTCATTAAGAATGTTTTTGGCTACAGATTTTTTTAAAGTGTCTTAAATAAAGCAGGACTTATTTTTTTTTCACGTAATAACAAGGCCAGGTTGCTCCTGGCATTGGTTCATTTGCTTCACGCTATCCTGATCAGTGCCCCTGCCATTTTTCTTGTTGTTTTCCTCATGGCTGCAAAATGACTGCTGTAGTCCAGCCATTTGCCTCCCTGTTTAAGAGAAGAAGAAAGGGGGAGGCACTACCATTGACTCCTGACCCTTTTATCAAGAAAGCATAAGTTTCCCTGGAATCCTCCCAGCCAATTTCTGCTTGTGTTTCCTTGTCACTTGGCCACCTCTAGCTAGAGAGGAGGCTGGAAATGATGCATGTAGCCTTTCCAGCCTCCATACTGGGAGGGAGAAACAAGGGAGAAAAAACAGGAAATGGGAGTGAGACTAGCCTACCAGTCTGCCCGACTCCCAGAGCCCCAGCATTTACCTGAACAAGTACTTGGTATTAATGGACAAGTAGAAGAAACTCACCAGCTTTGACTATTTGTTCATTCATTCATTCGGTGTCCAGTGTGAGCCAGTCTCTACGCTAGTTACTCTATGTACACATTTTCTTATTCTCATGACAGTTCTGGCAAAGTAGACATTATCATTTTTATTTTGCGATTAGAAACAGAATCTCAGGAAGAATAAATAACTTGCCTAAGGTTATGTGGGTCTGTGAGGGGCAGATCCAAGACTCCAACCCAAACCCACCCCCCTCTCGAGTGGCTCACATTCTGCAATGCGGTGCTGGCTTCCTGGTCACAGCTGATCCTAGGATCGGGGTATGAAAACTCCTGCATTTGACCTTTTACTGCCAGAAGGTAATGATCATTAGCCTGCCAGTTTAGCTTCTACATTAAACATGTTTTGGCGAAACAGTTTGCTAATAGTATTGCAACTGAACAAAATATATTAAAACTGTAATTTTGGGTGATTTTATATTTGGGTTCTAACTAGGTAACATCCATTTTATGAGCAGGGTTATAATTTTTAGCAGAGGATTTATGTGGTAGGCTCTTTAATAAGCATTTATACCCAGTGGTTAGTCTGTGCTCATAAACTAAATAATTTGCAAAATCTTTTTCTGTTTAAGTAGGTAAGGAACTTTGCCAGGAATTTTTCGCCCTTCCTTATTCCTGAAAAAATGTCAGCATTCTCATTTCAGAATAAATGGAACAGTGATCATCTATATTCATGTCCACAGCTTACAGTTTATGCATTTGTGAACTAAAATATTCAGAGACATTTCATCTCTGCAACATGTTTTTTTAATAATGTGCAGGAGGGTTTTGCGCGTGTGCGTGTGTGATTATAAAAGTAATAGATGAGCAATTGAAATTGGGGAAGAATGAGAAAAATCGTTCATAATTCTATACCACCCAGAGGCAATAACTATTAACGTTTTTGGCATATTTCCTTCCTAATCATTTAAAAAAAATTTTGCATAGCTGAATTCATACATTATTTGCAGTTTCATTTGCTGCAATTTTTCGTATAACATCAACAAGCCTCCGTGTTATTACAAGCATCATTGTGAATGGCTGTATAATGTCCCTTCATTAGGAAACCAACATCCTTTACTGGGCTGCTCTGCTTATGTGATGGACTTGGATTCTCTCTCAGATGCATGATGTGTGCCTTGAATCGTTAACATTTTCTAAAGGAAGAAGAATCCAAATTCTGACACATCTGCCAACAGGCCCTCTGCCTCCATCAAAAACCGTGCTAACAACTTATCATTGGGGAGGCATCAGTCATTATTATTGTCATGATGCCTTTGCCCTGGTAGAACAAGAATGCTGGCAATTTTTATATTTTAAAAAATGACCAGATCCTTCAGTCCTGCAGGCAGGGGTCCCCAGACGCAGAAGATGAATACCAAGAAGACAGAAAATCATCCAAGTGTCCCCTCCGGCTGGTCCCTCCCACTATTCCATATCTGGCCACGACTCTGGTGACCCCAGAGCCCCTTGGTACCTGGCTCCAGCTTCTCTCTGCTTCTCACAGCTCAGCAGCCCCTCTGACCTTGCAGCCTCACACAGTTCATAGCGTTCTTTAGTAGGGCAAGGGTAAGACCATCTGTTAACTTTTCATTCTTCAAAAAAAAAGTGACCAATAAAAGCATTGCTGCCAGACAGGTTATTTGAAACTCAATCCCGAACATCCCCATCCCTGCTTAAAATCCTCCAGGGCTGCCCATTACTCTTGGAATCCAGACTGGTCCCCACGGGGGGCCACAAGGCTCTGCCTGATCCGGCCCTGCCTGCCACACCTCCTGTCTCTCCCCAGAGCACTCTGGGCCCCAGCTGTACTGGCTGCTTTTTGGTTCTTCAGTGTCCCTTTCACACACTGTTCCCACACACTCTGTGCCCTCTTCCTACAGACTGTTCCTCTGCCTGCTCCCCTCCTCCCCACACCTGAGCTCTGCTTGTCCTCAGACACGTGCTTCCTACCCCCCAAGTGGTTGCTCAGATGTCACCTTTCCAACGAGGTCGTCTCTGATTTTAAAGTTGCCGTTCTTCCCAGCCACACCGGCTCCCCCAGCACCTGCCCTGCTGTTTTCCTCCGTGACATTCAGTGCCATCTCACGCGCTGCCTAGTTTACTTAGTAACCGCACCGATGGTCCGTCTTTCTCCATGAAAACTTAAGCTCGATGAGGGCAAGAATTATTTTGCCATGTTCTTAGGGCCTGGTACTGAGTAGGCTTTTGATAAAGAGTTGTCAAGCAAGTGGAAAGAAATATTAAGTCTAAGTCCCTTCCCCTCCTCTTCCTTTGTATTCACCCCATTACAGGGGTGGGGAACCTGCGGCCTCAGGGCCACACGTGGCCTTCCAGAGCCCCAAGTGCAGCCCCACCGAATCCAATCTTCACAGAACAAATCCCTCTATTAAAAGGATTTGTTCTGTAAAATTTGGATTCAATCAAAAGACTGCATTCAAGGATCCAGAAGGCCCCAGTGTTACGACAGCTGGACGTTTCCAGACTAGGAAAGCCAAAATCCAAAGATATTTAACCTTCTCCTCGTCTCTTCATGGTCCTAAGCAATATTTGGATACGATGCACACATTTTCAGCCCACTGCTGAGTTTGGGGTCCCTCTGAAGGCCTATGCTGCTGAGACACAGGGATTCTCAGGCTGCTCACTTGGACAAAGTCAGAACTCGGTCAGGCTCCAGGGACCAGGGGATCATGCTTCCTGGGTGGGAGGTGATCAGATCCATTTATACCCTGCCTGGGACTGAAATGATGGCTCACAGTGGTGTCCAGGCCTGGCTCTCTTCCACCTTTTGGGGCAGTTTAATCTAAATACGACTTTCTTTCCTCACTGGGATGCTGAGAAAGACAGGCCTCATTTTAATCTCTCACAGAGACATTTAAGCAGCACATGCGCACGATTTCTGATCCAAGAGAGACTTCTCACAGCACCTTTGCGAACAAGTCATGTTTTCTGCCCCTGTTTGATTTATTTATAATAACTAACATTTATATAGAGCTTTCTGTGTTCCAAGCATTGTTCTAAGTACTTTGCACAAATGAACTTAATCTTCCTAACAATCCCATAAAGCAGGCAGTATAATTGTACATGTTGTCACTCCGGGTATAATTGATCTTCGGGGAAGGGGCACCTGGATCTTGGCGCAAATTGCTTTATCAGTGAAGTCTGCTCATCCCATCTCTTTACTCAAGGGAAAGGCAAAAATATTAATCGTTCCATAGAGTGTGTCAGGGGCAGATTTTCAGGCCCCTAAAGAGGTGTTGCACCCAGGGTCTCCCGGACATCTGTGCACTTGTGATGACAGTGACATAAGTCTACCTGGCTCTCTCCTGCTGGTGACCCTCCAGGCGGTACTCCCAGCTTCTTCTCTGCCTGTTGGCGGGGTTCACCCCATTTCCCTGGCTTTAACCCGGAGTCTGTCCTGAGTCTCCCTGCCTCGACTGGTCTCTGAAGTCTGGTGATGGGCACGGGAGAGCTGGTGATCAGCAGGTGAGACGGGATCTGTTTAGGGTCCGGGCCCGGCTCAACCCTGTGTGCCTTGGCCCTCACTTGTGTCGTGGTTTTCGTTAGGGGCACATCCTGGTTCACAGTGCCCCGAATTCCAGTGGCCTCCGTCACTCCCCTCATCTGCTCTGACGGGGAATGTTGTGGGAACCTTGCAGACTCTTAGAGGAATTGAACTGCATTTTGGGGCCAGACATTTAAATACCTTTGGGGACAAGAAAGTTATTAACTAGTCACAAAGATTCTTGTGTAGTGCTTTATTAGTTATGGAATTCTTATTTTATAGTAAGCAAAAACAGTGTTTATGATTTAGATTTTTAATTTTTTTATTTCATTTTTCATCTTTATTCACATTACAAATGCGTGCGGATTGATGAGTCAAATACTTGTACTTGGCAAGTTGTACAGAGCAGCAGCTCACAACTCCTCTCTGGCCCATTGCTCACTTCCAGAGGCAGCCGCCCTTAAAGAGTTTAGCTGATTTTGTGGATACTCACGTCCACAGTTCTAAACAACATGCTTGTGTTGCTATTTCTGCGTCTACATACTGCTGTGTATTGAATTTGCGCCCTGGACCATGAGGGTTTAGCGCTGTCCTTCTCTCCATCCATCCCCACGTTCCGTCCCCGTGTCTTCCCAGTTAAATACTGATTTGGTTTATAGCAGCATTTAGTACTTATAATATCACACCTATATATACATTATTTTAAACATTATTCACAACAGAGCCATGTAGTATGCCACGATTATTTTTCTGCACTCTTTTTTTGTCGTGGTTTTTCTTTTTTTTTTTTTTTAAATGTACTAATTCCACCTCCAACTCTTCCTCCAAAGGTATGAGTATATCAATTTCCTGTCAACAAATTAAGAAGATACGTGTCCTATCAATTTCAGCTTCTTGGAGAGATTTCTCCTAGGGCCCTCTGTTTCCTGACTAAGCTGATTAACGTCGAGGAGGGAGACCTTCTTGCCCCCGATCTTCACCATAGGGTGGTGAAGCCTCCCCATTTCCCTAATGTCCCTGTCTTTTTTGTCTGTTTGTTTTTTGGTTTTTTCCCAAGACGGAATCTCACTCTGTTGCCCCAGCTAGAGTGCAGTGGCGTCATCATAGCTCACTGCAACCTCAAACTTCTGGGCTCAAGTGATTCTCTTGCCTCAGTCTCCCGAGTAGCTGGGACTATAGGCACATGCCACCACACTTGGCTAATTTTTTCTATTTTTGGTAGAGATGGGGTCTCGCTCTTGCTCAGGCTGGTCTTGAACTCCTGAGCTCAAGCAATCCTCCCACCTTGGACTCCCAGAGTGCTAGGATTACAAGCGTGAGCCACTGCGCCCGGCCTCCTGATATCAGTGTCTTTAGGTGGTTTCTTTTGGCTCCCAGGTTCCCCAGAGTAGATGCCTGCAGGAGGGCACTGCCTGGCTGCTTTTACTCCGAGGGCTCTAGGAGTCAGATGGAGGGAAAAGGCTATGTTCTGAAATCCAGGGTAAAGCCTGTCCTCTTAATCCCCCTGTTTTCACTGTGGGACCCCTGCCCCAGCATGCCTGCTAGCTCTCAGAATCCCTTCATTTACTCCCTTCAACAACTAAAGCCCCTGTCTTCTGCTGGGGTGAGGACAGTAGTCCAGCTTCATGCCATTTCAAGCCATCTTTCTGTTTTAGTTCTCTTTTTACTTGCATTTCCAAGAATACCTAAAAATTGAGGTTTAACATAAAGCAAAATGCAACTAACCTGAAGTGGAGAGCTGGAAAACATAACACGACCCTTGACTCCACTGCTCAAGCTGAGATACAGAAAACATCTGCCAGACTCCAGAAGACTTCCTCCTGCCCCTTCTCTGTCAGGAAACTTTCCATCACTATGACTAGTTGTTTTGCCTGTTCTTGACCGTCATAAAAATGGCATCATACAGTATGAATTCTTGTTGTCTTTGCTGTGCATAATGGCCATGTTATTACACGTAGCAGGAATTAGTTCCTTGTTATTGCCATGTGATATTTCATCTAATGATTAGATCACAGGTTATTCACGCATTCTGCCGTCGATGGATATCTGGGTTATTTCTACATGGGGGCTATTATGAACAAAGCTGCCAAGAACATTCTTGTTCATGTCTTTTAATAGACAAATATGTTCATTTCTTTGAGTGTATTCCAAGGAGTAGAATTATTGGGTCATCGGGAAGATGTGGTTTAGTCTTTGGTAAATATGACCAAAGCATTTTCCAGAGGGGTTGTACCAAGGCAGGTGATTTGTGACTTTTCTTGGTGCCAGCCGAATATTTAACTTCCTATGTCAGCTAAGCCCAATAAATACCACTTGCCCATCCGCTTTCTGCTTTCCAGACTCTGTGGCTGTGTTCTCCTCTCCTATTATCTCTGTCCTTGAGAGTTAACTGTCTTTGCAGTGAGGTTTGTAGAAGGAACGAAGCTAAATGTGTTTTCAATCCACCATCTTTAACTGGAAGCCTTTATTGTAATTTTAAGATGACTTCTCTCTCTCAGTCTCCCTAAACATAATTACCCTCTGTTTCCTCTGAGTCATTTCTGCTTAGTGGCTTTATAAAAACAAAGTTTTAATGCCTCAGCCTTTCAATGCTACTCCAGGAATCGTTTTCTGCATTCTGCACTGCCAACAAAATGACAACAGAATTCTGATTCCCTATCTTTTTCAGAGATAATGACTAATAAACAGCACAAATTGAAGGTATAGTCTGTGGGATTCTTTCTCTTAATTTTTTCCAAGTTTGCAAAAATCTGAATTTACTATTATACAGACTTTTAAGCAGATCAAGCTATGTTTGAGTCTTATAATGTCCCAACATTTAACCTTGCAATAATATCCCATGTGTCAATCCCAGGTGTTCCCCTTGTCCCTGGAGCCATCTTTACCGCTTTGGTTTGGCTGTGCCAGGGCCGGGAGGCACAGTTGAACTTCCAGTGCCCTGAACTGAAAGTCAGAACTGGTTTCTCCAAAGAACTAATGGGATATGATTGACTCTCCACGCCTCCACCCCCCACCTCTGGGCTCCCTCCTGGGCTTTCTCTGGTGCAGAGATGGTGACAGGCAGGTTGGGGATGGCAAGGAGGGGTCACAGACACCTTCCTTGTCCACAGTGGTGGTGACCTCACCAGCAGACAGGGACGACAGGCACTCTCAGTGCTAAGATGCCCCATACACTCTGCAGGTCCCATCCACTTTCCACCCAGGCCCTCCCGAGTGAGCTCAGCCTCTGTCCTCTGCTCCAGTTTCTCGCAAACCTGACCCCTCTCTCTCGTACCACTGAACCGGCAAGACCATGCCACTTCTCTCCTGGTTACAGGTCGCTTCTTTGATGCAGTTTTACTCATTAAAGTAGTCTTCCCATGAGGAGGGGCCCCGGCCACCTAGCCAGGGTGCAGTAGGGCAAGAAAAAAGTACTTATCTCAGTCTTGGCATGTGGGAAGAGTTCCCTGAATGATGGCTGATGTATTCATAGAGTGAATTTCTGAGCAACCCAGGAGAGTTATTTGCTGCCCTCGGTGATATGGTTTGGATGATTGGCCCCTCCAAAGCTCAGGTTGAAATTTGATCCCCAGTGTTGGAGGTGGGCCCTGGTGGGAGGTGTTTGGGTCGTGGGGGTGGATCCCTCATGAATGGCTTGGCACCGTCCCCTCAATAATGAGTGGGTTCTCACTTCATTAGTTCACACTGGTTGTTGAGAGCTGGTTGTTTAAAGGCACCTGGCACCGCCTCCTCCCTCTCTTGCTCCCACTCTCGCATGTGACACACCTGCTTCCCCTTCACCGGGCGCCATGCTGCTTGTACAGTACGCAGAACCGTGAGCCAAATAAAGCTTTTTTCTTTATAAATTACCCAGCCTTGGATATTTTCTTTATAGCAACGCAAATGGACTGATACACTTGGTCAAACCCAAATTGTGATTGGCTCACCTCAGTTTCTCAGGGGGTCTCAAGGATGTAACCAACCTGCAGACCCTTCGTCTTTAACTCCCCGGCTTCTTCATGTATTGGGGCCATGTTATCCTAAATCTACGAATTTAGTATATTTTACTTGTGTTAACATAATAAATAGTGTTTATAAGTGTAGATAATCACATAATTATACCTCTACCAACCCTATAATCAACACATTTGATATACTTATTACTGTACAGAATACATTTCTCTCCTCTGGTATATTGAATTCCCTTCTGATCATTGCTACCTATGGATAGAAATAGTGGCTCGGTTTCTGTGCTTGCTTGTAAGAGCAGTTTTGAAAAGGAGAAAGGGTACAAATTCTAGCAATAATAACAGAGATCTCAAATATTTTGCTGGGCAAGTAAACCAGGCAGCACAGGAAGGAAGCTTGACTGGAATCCTTACAAAGTGAAATAGTACATTCATCTGTGCTGGAGATTAATTAGGTTCCTATGAGTTAGCCTGAGATCTAACCACTAGTTACAGCGTGATTTCCGTGACAAACCGTAGTTGCATTGCAAGCAGCCAGTTCCTGAACAAATTTTTGCATCCCGTACATTTGTATGGTGAAGACCACTCTGAGAGGATAATAAAATTGTCCAAGTCTGATGTCCTTGCCTTGTAATACTGCTGCAGGGGAGATAATTTACAAACCTTTGCAAGTTAATAAATCCATGTTATAATGTTCTCAAGTACAGAATTATGATGAATTCAGAAGTTGTAGAGCCTCTTCATTATTTGATAATTTGAGGGAAATTAACATTACTCCATCAGACTGGAATTCCTGAGTAAAAATGGTTTTGGTATCCAGAATCTCCCCTGCAATTCTAGTGACCTCTCTGATAACCTCTGGGCAGATGCGATGACTTGGTGCTGCTGCCTTCCCCAATGCCACTAGCTGGAGTGCCCGTTTGGATGATTAAATGGGACATGTTTGAACAGTGTCTAAAACTCCCCTATGTTGCACACATATTTGGTTGTAGTAAATGTGCCTGGTAAACACACGGTCAAGTTATATATCATCTGAAGCCCGTGAAGGTTATTTGCTCTTTATCATCACTTAGTCAGTGGTTCCTTGGCAGGTGCTGCGAGGAATGTCCTAAGAATCACGTGGAAGAGTTCTTCCCCTGACAGCTCTGGCATAAACCTCGTGTACACATTCTCAGCTTCATGGGGAAGGACACCGTGCCATTCACCACGCTATCCCAGGCGCCTAATAGCCCCTGTACACATAACATTGGTGTTTGGGGTTTCTTTTTTCCCATTCTTTAAAGACAGATACTATTGCTGCTTTATACCTAGAGAAATCCAGACAGCACACAGCTATGTAAGAGGTGATGTCACAGTGACAGGGTTGTTGTCACGATGAAGTATATGTGAAGTACTTGCCTTGGTGCCCTGGCAGATAGAAGCACTCCCTAAAGATAGCTAAGGCATGTGTATAATTCATTATTGCCTAAAAGAGCACAGCCGGTTTCAGTGTGATTTAGAACACAGGGTCTCCCCACTTCACCCCCAGTCCCCTACCCATGGGCCCCACTGACAAGCCAGTCCCCAGGCTGCCCCTCCGTGGCTGAGCTGGGACGTGATAGAACAATGGGATTGATGCCGTGTGATACCAAAACGCCTGTCTCTGTGCTTTACCTCGGAAGCCATACAAGCCCCTTCAAATGAAACACTCTTCCAAGAACCGTGTCATTTTAGAGCTGGTGATGAGTAAATGCAGAATGCTTTGTGTTCTTTCAAAATGGCAGAGAAACAGAAATACATCACTCTGTTGCAGAATTCATCTTCAAATATGCAAGTTTTGAAACAGGCAAGGTTTTCAGAAAGTGTCTGTGGCATAAGATGCCACAAGGCCATCCATCATACCATCGAAGGCATTATGTGAGGATGAGGCGAGGTCTGTGAAGCTTTGCAACCAGGGGAGGAGGCAGGCTGGTCACGTGGTTGAGACAACTTGTGCCGGCGGCCGTACAGGGCACTCGTGGAGGTGAGGGGCTGGTCAGGAGGCTATTGCTGTCTTCAGGCAGCGAACTGTAACCAGGGGAGAAGCAGCATGGTCTTGCTGCTTCTGAGGGGCAGAAAGGATGGGTGAAGTGTCCGAGGAACTGGAGCAGAGTACCAGGGGTGAGCTCACGGGGGCAGGGCCTGGCTGGAAGGTGGGTGGGAAGTCCAGACACAGTCTGTGAGCTCCAGAGCATCTTGGCTCTGAGCAGGCCTGTTCTTGTCTGCTGGCCAGGTCACCTCCACTGTGCACACGAAGGTTCTGTGACTCCTCCTTGTCTTCCCCAACCTCTCTGTTACCACCTCCACATGGGAGGAAGTCCCAGGGGGCCAGGGTAGGGGTTAACGTCTGTCAGCAGTTCTCTGGGGAAACGTGCTCTGACTTGGGCCAAGATGGTGGCAAGGGAGTCCACACGCAGTGGACGGGTTTGAGACACGCTTGGGAGGTGGGGTCTCCAGGGCGTGGTGGTGGCTGGATATGGGATGGGGGAGGGAGTGACCAGGGATCAGGCCTCCTAGATCTCTGGGTGGGCCAGCTGGGTGGATGGGGGAGCCTTTCCCAAGGGGCCGAGTGCGGAGCGGAGGTGGTGGGGAAGAGAAGCCATGCTGCAAACCCGTACTCTGTCCTGCTGTGGCTGGCAGAATTTTCCAGAGAGCATTCCTTTCTCAAAGCATCGGAGGCTTCAGGCGAGGGAAGCCCAGCTGCTCAGGCACAGCCCGCTATCCTGCCCCCCAGGGGCTTTGTTCATTTCCTGTGGGGCTGCTGTAACACAGGCCCACAGACTCGTGGGCATGCAGAGCAGAAATTAATTTTCTCACGGTTCTGGCGGCTGGACGTCTGAGACCAAGGTGTCAGCAGGGTTGGTTCCTCCTGAGGTCTCTCTCCTTGGCCTGCAGACAGCTGTCTTCTCCCTATGTCCTCACATGGTCATCCCTCTGGTTCTAATCTCTTTTTAAAAGGATGCTAGTCAGGTTCGAGTAGGGCTCACCCTAAAGTGCTCACTTTAACTTAATTTCCTCTTCAAAGACCCTGTCTCCAAATACAGTTATATTCTGTGGTACTGCAGTGGCTCACACCTGTAATCCTAGCACTTTGGGAGACCAGACGCAAGGATCACTTGAGGATAGGAGTTCGAGACCAGCCTGGGCAGCAAAGCAAGACCCCATCTCTATAAAGAATTTTTTTTAAATTAGCTAGGCATGGTGTGGCACGCGCTCACAGTGCCAGCTATTCAAGAGGCTGAGGCAGAAGAATGGCTTGAGCCCAGGAGTTCAAGGCTACAGTGAGCTATGGTCATGCTACTGCACTGCAGCTTAGGTGACAGAGTGAGATACTGTCTCTAAAAAAATAAAAATTGAAGAAAAAAAAATTGAAAATTTGCCTAAGGCTTTCCCACTGCTCTATTAGGGGAACAGGCTAGAGGAGTGATATGTGTGTGTGTGTGTGTGCACATGGGCATTCGTGTTCATGCCCGCATGTGTGTGCGTGTGCAGCTGTGGACGCGTGTGTTGGAGTTGGGTTGGAGCTGGGTGGAAAAACTGCTGACCCTGCTGTTCTTGTCAGAAAGCCTGGACTGATGAGTCAGGATTCTGGGGTGAGGAGGGATGAGGCATCAGTACCCCAATGTCTTCCTGTTAATTTCCACACTGCCATGATCCCACATTAGACCAAATCCACACATACCTACTGAGCTTCTTCACTGTGCAAAGAAAATATGCTGGAACCTACTGCTTACCACAAAGCCCAGCCCGGGGTGGGGGCTGCGGTGAAGCCACTGTCTTAAATCACAGGTAGAGAGAAGCCCCTGAAAGCTCAGGAGACTGCACAGGTGGGAAAGGACTGGGCAAAGTACAGCAGCAGTGCTTCCGACAGGAGGTTCTTCCCGACCTCAAACTGTCGTTCATCTGCCTGCCCTGCAGCCGGCCTCAGCTGGAGCAATCATTTGGTTTGCAAGAACTGCTCAGAGTCTACTTACTTGAGGGCCAAATTGATTTTGTTGTTCTTTTCGCTGCTACTTGTATTGAACTAGGGAGTCCATTCTGCATCCCCTTGAATGAGTAAAAGCCTCCATTAGTAGCCTGTTACATCACCTGACTGTTCCTCCGCTTACTGAAGTTGTCCTGCTATTTAATTTAAAATTTTCCCACAGTGGTTAAATGTATCATCACTAATTCTTGTTAGAGTTCTCGTGCCTCCAGGGGGCAGGGATTAGAGAGGTCTTATTTTCTTTAACTAAGCAACATCCCTTCTTGTCTGTTAGCTGCAGAGAACATTGGTTTGCTTGTTCTTGTTGGGGAAAAAAAGCGTTCTTGCTAAAACAGTAAATGGATTCATAATACCGTTGCAATCCACAGTGTCTGTTATTTAGACAACCTCCATAGGGGAGTGAAAATAATTTTGAAGATCTCAGAGATGGTTGGTTTCTAACAGTAGTTTGCTAGTGGAATTTTTCCATCTTCGAATATTGCTGGCTGGGGCTGGGCTGGTCAGAAGGGAATATAAATACATGAGTTTTCTGTTCACATCTTGTTCTGTCCTTTTGAAACTGGGGTATATTCCTCAGTACTTTGTAGAAGCTTCCTTCGTCCTTTACCCCCAAAGGGGAAAACAGAATGTGTATTAGCATGATGTCTCGAGCTTGGCAGGTAAGCACTAAATTTCTGCGGTATCTGCCTATATTTCTGGTTGAGATATACTTTAAGTGAAGCATAGTGGTTATTTCCCTGCAGAAGATGGAGCCCTCATAGTAGCAATGCAGACACCTGTGTTCCTAGGACTGAAGTAACCCACCTGGTTTCTCAATAAATTATAAATTGTAGTGCATTAAAATCCTCAGATAAAGCTTTGTGGCCAATAGTTAATCTCATCCATCAAGGGTTTTACCATGGCTTCTGAAATATTACGGCCATATTCCATTAATAGGCATCCCAGGTACATTCTCATTTTGTTTACCTTTAGTCCACCATGCCAAAAGAATTTAATTGTGGGATAAATGAACCAGGCATGGGATTTTTTTAATCCTAATAACAACATATAATTTTGTTTACTTTTGTTGAGCTGTAAACTAAGTTTTGCACAGAACCTGTGTAAAATCAAAAACCCACATTCAAATCCGATTTACAGAAAACAAGAGGATTCCTTAGCTGAAGCACAAATCCTTAGGAGAAAACACAGAGCGCGCAGAAGCAGGACTCCCCCTCAGAAAAGGCTCGCTGGTAACCGAAGCCAAGCCACACGTGGGTGTCTGATTTCAGGTACAACTATGAAGAACACAGGAGATCTGACATTCTTACCTTTTTAGGGCAAGGCCTTCCTTCTCTGCAGCCAACAAAGCTATAGATGAGAAAGGCCTGATCCTGCACCGCTCTGATTGATCTCTCTGGGACGCCATCCCCTGGGGAAAAAAACAACGCCACATACTCACCTAACCTAGCACATCCCGTCTGCGCTCTCTTGTCTAGGCTTGCGCAGGGTGATACGCAGTCACCCAGTTTTGTTCAGTTCTGATAATGGTCTAATAAAAACATACGTACGTATGTGTGTGTGTGTGTGTGCACGCACACTTAATGTAATGTATGTGTAATTAACGTGCATGCACGTTTAATGTTTAAGGTCACTGGTGCATATGCGGGAAAAGCGTCAAGTCCTGTATATGGGGAGGCAGTGGTGAGTCAGTCTTCCCCCTTCGCTCCTGGAGACAACTACTGTTATGTAATAGTTTCTCGTATGTCTTTCCCAGAGACATTTCTAAGCATATTAGCATATTTTCTTCTTTTATTTTCATAATTTATGTTTTTAATAGAGAATCTATTGACATGGACCCAAATTCAAAAGTTACAGAAGAATGTATGAAATTCCCTCCCACCCCAAAGTGTTGCCTTTTTTCTCTTTTGATGCTCAAAAATTTTTAATTTTCATGAAGTCCAATTTGTCTATTTTTTTTCTTTTTTTTGCCTGTGCTAATACATCAAATTTTATATTGAAAAAGAGCTTTTCATTTCTACTTCTAACCTCTTTCTCTCCCAATCTTTTCCTCGTCAATAAATGACATGACCAGTTGCTCAGATGCCCAGTATTTATTTTTGAGCCCTTCCTTCCCCTCCCATAACCAACACAAGAATTCCTATCATCTCCACCTCCTAAATATCTCAATCATTCTCGTTATATCTCCAATTCTTCATTGCTGGGATATAGAAATACAATGGATTTTTGGGTATTTACGTTTCATCCAAACTAATCTCCCTTATTAGTGCTAGGAACCTTTTTTTTTTTAACATGAAAAAAACAATTTTTATTTATTTTTTAGTTTTTTATTTCAAAATATTAAGGGGGCACAAATGTTTTTGTTACATGGCTTGAGTCAGGGCTATAAATATGCCCATCACACAAATAGTGTTCGTTGTACCCATTAGGTGGGTGTTTGCCCCTCCGCCCCTCCTCCCTCCTCCTCCCCTCCCTCCTCCTCCCCTCCCCCCTCCTCCCCTGCTTGATTTCCAATGACTTTTACTTCCCTCTGTGCACTCGTGTGTTCAACAGTTAGTTCCAATTTATTAGAGAGTACATGCGGTGTTTGTTTTTCCATCCTTGAGATACTTCACTTAGGATAATTTTGTTTTTCATAGATTCTTTGGGATTTTCTGTGGAGACGGTCATGTCTTCCGGGAATAGACAGTTTTTTTTCTTTCTGTCCAATCTGTATGACTTTCCTTTCTTTTTCTTGCCTCTGGTACTGGCTGGGACTTCCAGTGTGACTTTCAGTGAGAGAGGTGCGAGCCGCCCTCCTTGCTTTGTTCCCGATCTTAGGGGAAGGCATTCAGTCTTTCACCGTTAAGTATGATGTTATACGTTTTTTTAATAGCCGTCGTTTATCCAGTTAAGGATGTTTATTTCTCTTCCTAGTTTGCTGAGAGATTTTATTAGGCAATGCATTTTAAGGCTATTTGGAAAACAGCCAAGATACTAATGTCTACCTTAATGAATATTGACGAAAATAAATCACGCATTTCATGGTACCGCTGATACAAACAAGAATTTCGTATCATTATAATGCTTTTTACCTCCCAGTTTTATTTCAACTGATTGCATGTTCAAAATTTTTAAAAAATGTTTTAAACACCTCGCAGTTTTCCACACTGCACCTGTCATTCCCGTCCAGGGTCCCCTCGTGGGGGCAGGCGTGTGCTGACGTGGGGTCCCTGTTCTCCCGGTACTCATTTCTCAGCAGGTGCCTCTCCACCTTGGGGACCTGCCCCAAACGATCCTCCTCTTTCCCTCTGCTAAGTCATTTCTTGCAGTTTTTCAAAGTCTTTTCCCTTCCGTCCCTATCTCCCTCCACATTCGTTCTTTATAGACATCCTTTCTGTTAAGCACAGAGCCCTGCTTGAGACATAAGAAACTCATGGAAGCTCCGTGTCCTTGGCCAGGTTTTCCATTTTTTCCGTTCATGTTGCTGGTGAGGTTTGGCTCTCAGCTTTGGGTTCTCCATACACTTGCTACGATACTATGACTGTTTCTTCGAAGCTCTGCTAAGATGTGCTGTGAGCTCTGTTAATACTAAGGTGTTATTGAAATTCTGACCCTAAAGAGATTCTGATACACACAAATGAAAGCTTGTTAAACATAATGCAAATGTTTTCATTAAACTTGGCTTTTTGTAACCTAGAATTTACTCCTTTACTTCTAAATTCTTAACTGAAAAGTGTTTATATCCCTGGGGAATGTTTTCATTCCTTCAGAAATGATTTACTAATTGTTTGCACATACAGTAGATCACTGATAAAAATGGAAAAATTTATTACATTCAAGGGGGGAGCGTGGAGAGAAGACAGCTAACATTTTGATGTACTTGTTTGTACCAGACTCTGGACATCATTCTGTTGGAATGAATCCTTACAGCCCCTCTTGGATGCGGAATTATCCTCCCCATTTCACACACGACGATACTAAGGCTGAGAGGAACCAAGGGACTTACCCACGGCCATTCAGTTTGTCAGGGACAAGAGCCACCAACCAAGCCCTGGTCACAGTTGTGACTCCATGCAAGAGGTATAGAAAATACTGGAAAAGCTACACAAGAGGGAGGCTCATCTTTGATTGAAGAGATGTAGGGAAGATAGGCTTCATGTTTTTTAACAGGTTATTGGGGGATGTTTATGATTTCCCCAAAAGCAGCATGCCTCTGACATTTGAAAACAAACGTCCCATTGCTGTGTGTAATTCCCAGCTCTTCCCTGTAGGTTTCTTTGTAGACAAGGGCTCCTTCCCGCATCTTGAGTAAGCCTTTCTTTCGAAGTGCTCATTTCTTAACTTTTCTGTTTGGGGTCGTTAACTACTTGCACACTCCCCGCATCAGTTAGTATGTGAGGGACCGTGGTGAGTGCCCTTGGAGAATGAAGGACGGGAGATGCTCTGTACGCCAGTGTGTTACGAAGTCCTCATCCTGTGGATCAGGGCAGCCGAGAGAAGTGCCCCTGGGAGGTGGCACCCCAGTGTGCTACCTGGACACCGTAATGAGAGGTAGGACCCTGAGCAAGACCACCGAGTTCAGATCCCAACTTCTCCACTGGTCGTGCAGCTAAAGTGAGTCGATACACACACAGCTCTGAGAACAGTGCCTGGCCCACTGAAGGTGCCGATAAGTACCGGCTGTGACTGAATATCCAAAACCCCAAGTCAATATGAATAGGAAGAAGAACGAGAGATGGGTGCCTTCGAGGTCTTTTAGAAAACCTGATAAGGAAAGTAGGGACGAACTAGCCTTGGTCCACAGAGGCCTTTGGAGAGGGTTTGTCATGTTCAAAGCCACAAAGGATTTGTCTTCCCTAAATTGGCAGTCTATTTACATGGGAAAAGAACGGACCGACAGAGTTTTAGAGAGGATTACATAAGTCAACACGGATGCCTGCAGTCCGGGTTCAGCTAGAGAAGCAACATCCGTCAATGGCACCTTCGGACTGGGAGCCCAGGGCCGGCCCCGACCAGCCACGAGGCAGACACTGACTATTGGCAAAGCCCCAGCACCACCGCGAGAGGGGCTGCCCAGTCCCCAGTGCCAGGCAGGACCTGCTTCTCCCTGAGGCTGAGGCTGTCTGGCCTCCCCCTCACCTGAGCAGATTGGGCTTCAGACCCCAGCTCTTGCTATGGGGGGCCAGTGTCAACTAGCCTTTCCCAAGCCAGGTCCCCTGGTCCTCAGAGGTCGGAAGTGGCTGCGGTGCAGCCGCCTGACTGGCTTCCTATGAAGCTTCTTTAAGCCCTAGGCTCCTGGGGCTAAAAGCACCTCTTTTTTAATTTTTAAGTGAAAACAGTACATAAACTTGGGAAAAGGGAGGACGAAAAGTAGTCTAAAGGGTTTTAAACCAAATGTAAGTCTCTCTCACTCTCCACTTCTGTTTCCCAGATTTAACCAGAGTTAACAGTTTTCTTTGAATCTTTGGAAAAGGCCTATCCATAATACATGAATGTATGTAAGGCTTTTAAAAATTTATATGTGATTTTACTCCTCCGTGCCTTACGTTTTTACTTAATATATATTGAAGACCTTCCCGTAGCATCTATATAGATCACCTTTCTCTTAGCCTTTTATTCACTTACTTTATTAGGATTAAATGTAAAAACATTTCAGTGATATATTGGAATTCTGGACTCTAATACATCTCACAGTGTAACTGAAAATAAACGACATGAACCTTGGCAGAATTGCAAGGAGAGATGGATTGGTATACAATTACAGTGACAACTTAACCAATTCTCTCAGAAACTAATATAGATCAACAGGCCAAAAGAAAAGAATAATGATGCAGGAGATTTGAACCGCAGCGTTAATAAATTTGATTGAGTGGAAATGTGCAGTCTGGGCATCGCAGAACTCAATATTCAGCAATTAGAGGATGCGCGTTCTTTGCAAGCTCACCCGGGAGATTTAGAGAACCCGGCACCTACTTGGCCGTAAAGGAAATCTCAGTAATAGTCATCTCCTTGTAGTTGTCATTTCCGAAAGAGTTTTGTCTTTTTTCTCAGTTTCTTTGCTGACTATCAGTTCCTATTTCACAGCTGCCTATTTTAGGACTGTCTAGACTCTGAATGTCTTTCTTTCTGCTTCCTGGTGTTTATTACCTGTAATTGCTTCATAAGGACTTTTTTGCTTTCTTTTTAATTCGTGATGGAACGTTGGGTACAGATTTCCTCTGCTTATGCAGCATTTTTCAGGTGAGTTTTCAGCATGCCTGGGGAAGGCGAGCAGCTCTTTTTCCTCATTTTTCTTGTGCTGTCTTTGCCTGGTACCAGCGCATTCCTCGGGACTCACGTGGTGCTGGAAGTATATCCTTTCCCTGTTGCTTTCTCAGTAACGCCTAGTACCATCCGACACAGATGGGTGCGCATCTGTAGTTCACTCGACAAATTATCTGACTCCTCGGTGGAAAGGGAACGGTTTGTGTCTCTTTAGCTCACGGCTCATCCCCAGTAACTGAATCAGTGCCTTTTACATGGTCGGCACTCGATAAATATTTGTTGAATAAATTGCCATAGAGAGGCTCAAAGAAACAGATGTGGAATTGAATGGGTCGTTTTAAAATCCATTTATTAAAAGCTTTAAGACATTATTACAGGAAGCGTGGGAGCCAGCAATCTGAAGGGGGTGGGTGCTGGTTGCCCACACTCTTTCCAACTCTTTGTCCAAATAATCATTTCCACTCTGAGTCCCATGTGCAGAAAGGAATATGCTTAACTGTAGCATGTTGAGCCCTTGTGCCCTCATACGCTGGTTGGAATATAAAGCACCTCTTCCTCTGTAGGGGCACTGGGTGAGATGCCCATGTCAGTTGCTCTAGCCATTCAGTGTCTAAGGATTTTTTCCTATAAAGTTGCTCACACAGTCTGTGAGGCCATGTGTATGCTAAGAAAAACTTAAAACAGCCATTGGTGTGGGGCTAGTGTTTAAAGCTGGGTCCACACATCACAAGGGTACACAGGATGTGCCGTTGAGCTGGGGGAGAAAAGTTACAACTATCTGTATTTAGCATTTTTTTTTTTTTTTTTTTTGGTAGAGATGGGATTTCACTGTGTTGCTCAGGCTGGCCTCAAATTCCTGGCCTCCAGCGAGCCTCCTACCTCAGCCTTCCAAAGTGCTGGGATTACAGGCACGAACCATTGTTACAGGCCTATATTTAGCGTTCGTTGAAATAAAAGATAGAAATTAAGCTTCACTAATATTTACCATCAGGATTGACCACACACCGTCACTCAGCAATGTGGGGCAGTGGCCACATAGATGAACTTCCAAGGTATCTGGGGAAGGACAGGAGTCTTTCAACTCAAAGGGACAGACAGAGGCACTCAGCCCACTTGTTGATTTGCTTTTACGTGTGACTACTTTTTGCAGTTTCCACATGCTGGGTTGAGTGGATTTCTAGATTCTTCTCTTTCTTGACTTTATGTTAGTAAAGACGTAAACAGCCTCTGGCCATGTCAGGACATGATCCTCCCTTTTCCAGGGACACCCTGGCGGAAGGAGCAGACGGAGGACCTGCAGCGGGTGCTCAGGGCAGTTGACCGGGAGATCCCCCTGGTTTTCGTCAGTGGTAACCACGACGTGGGCAATGTCCCCACAGCCAAGACCGTCGAGGAGTTCTGCCAGACTTGGGGAGACGACTATTTCAGCTTCTGGGTCGGGGGCGTCCTCTTCCTGGTCCTCAACTCCCAGTTCTTGTACGACGCCTCCAGGTGCCCTGCCCTGAAGCAGGCCCAGGACCAGTGGCTGGACCAGCAGCTGAGGATCGCGGAGCAGCGGCACTGCCAGCATGCCGTCGTCTTCCAGCACATCCCGCTGTTCCTGCAGAGCATCGACGAAGACGACGACTACTTCAACCTCACCAAGTCCGTGCGCAAGGAGATGGCAGACAAGTTCACCAAAGCAGGTAGCGGCCGCAGGGCCACAGGTGTCTGGGTGGAAGGGCAGTCTGGAGAGGGGGTTTCCAGATCCTTCTCTAGCCCCTCTACAACCTGGCAAAGGGGAGAGAGGATGGGGCTTTGGGTTCTGATCCCGGCTCTGCCACTCTCTGGCTGCCTGGCTGCCTCATCCTTCTAAGCCTCAGTTTCCTAATCTATGAAATGGGAGCAGTAGTAGTGGCTCTCTTACAGGATGGATGTGGGGAATAAGTGAGAAAAGTCCTATAAAGTCCTATAAAGCACATAGAACAGCCTCTAGCCTACCAAGTACTACACATGTGGTAGCTGCTCACAGTTGAAGATGGGAGTCCTGGAAGTGGGAGGTTCTTGGTGGGGGGAAGGGTCGGTGGATCTGAATGTGGCTGCATGTGCCTTGGGAGAAGGGGAGATACCCGTCTTTTCCCATTTCTCTGGGCAGCAAGAACTTGCTCAAGGACAGATGACCTTTAAGAGCCAAGCTTCCCACCAGTATGAGACAGCTGTAACCCAGGAAATACTGGGATGTGGCTGGCTTTAGTGGGCAGGTCCCGGGGCCTTGGCAGTTTTCCCCTAGTGAGTGGATTAAGTTCTCTTCCAGAATCAGGAGACAGAAATGTATTTAGTTCATCTTACCCTGCTGTAGATTTTTAGCTGATCATACATGGAACATGCATGCACACACAGAGAATGAAGACACCCCATTCGGGGAGGTGAGACCTCCACTTCTGACGGCATGCTCCGTGACACTAGCCCAACACCACTTCTGCTCCGGGCAGCACCTCCCTCAGCCTAGAGATACAGTGTGTTCTAGGCCGATTCCCTCGGTTATCCGTGACTTGACGGGATTCCAGTTTTGACACCTGTTGTGACTCTTGTCTTGGTCCTAATTCCTCCTTTCGGACCTTTCCAGGGCTTCGTTGTATCAGACACTTCTGAAGGTTAAATATATGCATTTATTTGTTATGGGGTAGAGGAAGGGAGGTGGCTTGACCCAGTAGCAAGTATTCATTTAAAAAGAAAAATAGAACTCCGATCCTCTTCTTTTCATCTTTGAGTGTTAAATGTGTTTGCATTTTCTCGAGAAAAGTATGATAGACCCTTCTGTATATTGAGACATTTTACAAAACGCTCACATAATTGGAGACATTTTCCAACTGTTCCATGGAGATAAAGTTGGAAAACTTGTATTAAGACCTTTGAAATTTCATGCCATGCTTGAGTTGATGCAGAAAAATGTTCTGATGACAAGGAAACAAGGTGTCAAGACAGCATCAGTGCCACCATGGAGACTATTTTGTAACAGAGAATAAAGCCAGACAGAACATTTAATGCCACTGAAATGATTCCTTTCACATCAAATGTTAAATGATGCAAATGTCATCCCGGTGACTGCTCTCTGCTCTCTGCTCTGCGTTCTCGCCAGCCATGTTCCTGAGTGGCCTGTGGTTCTGGATTTCCCATCATAGGACAGAGCACCCCCAGACAGGAGAAGACCCACAGCTCTAACAGGGCACCGTGAGGCGAAGCCTGCTGACTGCCCACCGAAAGCCCCAGAGGGCGGTGTCACGTCTGGGGTGCACCAACCCCCTGCCCGCCCACTCAGGGCTGCAGCCCTGCGAGCTCAGGAACCTAAGCTGTCAGCACACCCAGAGCTGGTCTGAGTCTGCAGGTGAGCTCCAGTTATCCCAGCTCAGAGACTGATTTCTACAACCAGAATGCCAGTTGATTAGTTTAAAGCAAGCCCAAAGCCCTCCCCTCAGCCCTGGCAGCGCGGTCTCTTCCCATAGGCAGAGCTACATGGGAAGCCAAATTATAATCAGGAGGTTGTTAGGCAGGCCTGAGACAGAGCAGGGGGTTAGTGACCTGTCTCTACACTAACAGCATCAGACTCGAGAATCCCGATGCCTCCATCTCCAGTTGGAGCCCCCTTGCAGGGGTGATGGGGGTAGGGGCACTCAGATATCCCACGGCTCTTTAATTATACCTCCTCCACATCTCTCCAGCCCGTCCACTTCCTCAGGCCCCCATGGCCTCGCCTGGGTCCTGGCATGATCTCTGCACTGGGCTCCCTGCTCCACTCTTGCTCATTCTAGTCCATTGTCCACCTGGCAGCCAGGGGGCGTGAGCTGCACAGCCCGAACCCTCCGGAGGATCCCCTCGCCCCCAGGTAAGGCCCAGCTCTTCGCTGCCCCATCCAGTGGCTTCCCCTCCAGCCTCCACTGTGTCACCTGGCCAAGCCCACTCAACTTTGGCACCTCTTCTGTATGAGGTTCTCCCCCTGTACCAGGTTCTTCCTCAATCCCAGCACTTGTCAAACAGATTTACAAGCATTGACATCTCTGAATCCCCCCTTAGACTCTCAGCTCCCTGAGGGCAAGAACAGGGTTATGTTCATCTCTGCATTCGGGAGGCCTGGCTCAGGCATTTGCTCACACTAAATGCTTCATCAGTGTTTGTGGAGTGAGTGAAGGAATGAAAGTCTTTGACTCTCCCTCCTGCCCTCGGTGGCCGACTGACGCAGCTCATTTGTCTGTTTAGCACCGTCTGGGTGCCAGGCATGGGGCAGACCCATCAACCTCCCAACTCTTGGCCTCCAGGGCCTCCACATGTGTGTCTCCCTGCTCCCGTCCCTGTGCTGTCTCTCCAGGGTCGCTCAGCAGTCTTTCTCTCTTTCCAAGCATCCCCTCCCTTCTATCTCCCCCAGCCACCTCCGTCAGGTATTAGAAGGTGCCTCTTCATGGCCGCTCTCCAGAGGGTTTTCACCAGGGAGATGGGAGCCCTCCCTGCAGTCGCCTGTCAGTGTCAGTAGCTTGCACACCAGACCCTTCACCTAATGCCCTCTGAAACACAGAACAAACCCTGGCAGCATCGGAAAGAGATCCGAATCAGATGTGGACACAGCTCCGTTGTAGGCTGAACACGGATAGGTGGGCTCTCGTGGGGACTGTACACATCCGTGACTCAGTAATGCAGAGAACGGCTTGGGTCACAGCAGTATAATTGGAACTCGTTTTGGAAAGCCAGAAGTTCCAGCGGTATTTTGTAAAAATCATTAACTTGAAGACTGGGATAAAATTGGGGTGATGATGGCAGATGGTATTTAATATTGCCTCCTGCTTCCCCCACCCCGACAGCAATATTATTCCCTAATACTATTTCAGTCTCATTTATCTCCTTGTGCTGAAATGCCAGTACTCAAAAATATGTCAAAAGCTCATCAGGATATCAGGGTAGCTTTTAATTATGATAATTGTGTTGTTGTAAAATATCCTTTTAAAGATCACATCCCTCCCCAAACCACCATGGAGGTAGAACCCAGCTTCCTTCCAGCAAGCTCAGTGAATAATTCTGAATCATTGTGTGGGATGAATAAATGATTCAATAATGAGCATCAACAATCATCTCCCATTGTTGCATTAATTTTTGTAAAATGGGATGAGGTACATGAGGAGGAAGGGGTGTCACTGTACAGTGGGCCACCGTGAGTGTGAGGATGCATTCTGTGAATCGAAACCCACGAGCTTCCAAGCACAGGTTTCCCTAGAAACGGATGCATCCTGCTTCTGCTGTGGAAGCTCAATAAAAACCCTTCTTTGTATGATACAAAACCGTTGTCAATAGCTGGTACAAATAAACAGTTATCAGGGCAGGACAGATACACAGATGTGAAGCAGCACCCATCATTTTCTGTCTTCTTTTGCTCCGCCTGAGGATAATCAATTTCATCACATCCAAGGGATGCAGAAATTGGTTTTCCCCTTAATTCACCTGATACCTAGTTGGAGTTGCAAAGACAGGTAGTAGATAATGAAACCTTGGTTGAGCCCAGACATTGTCTCCGGCCCTCCTGCCTTTTTGAGCAAGAAGGTTAATGTGTGACCCAGTTAATACAGATTCCAATTTAAAAACTCAGTCTTAAAAAACAAGCCTAGCTCTTTAAATGACCATTTTCCCTTGATATCTCAATACCTTTTCTTTTTTCCATTCTCAACATAAGAGATTAGAACTGTGCATTACAAAGCCCAGAGCAAATTTGGCAATTATGAAAAATTTCAATAAGTTGATCTTCCCTGTAAAAGTTAATGAGTAATTTCACAGAATTAGAGTTTCACCTCTAGTGTTTATGCTTTTTTAAAAAAACTGAGAGAGAGAGATCTTAGCCCATGGTTATGGTTTTAGAATTTCAAAGTTTTAAAAAACAAAAAGGTCAAGTTTCCACGGTCTACTTTATAGGAAGAATAAAACATCAAATCCTACTCTAACATCTTATTGAGTTGCATTGAAATTATTAGTTTACATCCTGACTCCTCCAAGGAAAAGGGGCCAAGCTTTATTAACTTGTGTAAACCCAGGCCCTAGGCAGGGCTGTCACAGAGTAGCCCCTTGGAAAATAAATATTGGTTAAATGGAACCGAATCAAGCTTGATTCAAATCTACTGATCATCACAATCATAGGTGATGTCCACGTCACCTATGGATTGGTGTTTACCAACTGACTTTCTGATGGAAAAGACATCGCCTAGAGCAGGATCCACAAACAAGGTCTGCAGATTTTCCCGTAAAAGGTCTAACAGTAAGCATTTCGGACTTAGCAACTACTCGGCCTTTGTACAGTGAGATTAGCCAGAGACAACACATAAACAATTGGGTGTGGCCATACCCCAAGAAAACTCAATTATAAAACTGGTAGTGGGCCTGCAGGCCAGTTTTTCAACCCTTGGCTTAAAGAAATATTCCCATTAGGATGTGATGCTCTTGCTCTCCGCAACCTTGACTGCATTATGTATATGTCTAATTCTAAGATGCTTGTGGTGACCCTGTTGTGGCAGCCACCTCTGAAGGGTCTGCCCAGAACAAGCCACCTCTGGTTCCTCCGTGGAGGGTGTGCATGGGTGAGGAACACGTCCCACCCAGGGCCCGGAATGTGATGTGAGGGTGGAGGTGGGCGGGAAAGGCCCATGGGAGCGCTTAAAATGTCTAATACTACAGTGTTTGTTTTAACATGTATTGGAAAAGTTATAACTGGTTCATCAACTTAAAAATACTAAGTAAATAATAGTACGGGTGGTATGCAGATAAGGCAAAGTTCTAGAGACAATGTTGGGGGGGCTGGGATCTGGGCCGGTGGGATGCGGAGGCCGTATATATAACATAGCAGATGCGCAAACAGACTTTGGCTTCCAGCAAACCGGCATGACATCCTTTGGGGCCACTCCCCTGCTAAACATCTTTCTGTCTTCGTTTTCTCAGTTGTGAAATGAGGGCAACCTCATCGGGTTGATGCGAGAATCAGATAAGGTGAGGTTCTTAGCACCGTGCCTGGCGCATTGTAAGCGCTCGATAAGGGCTTGTTTGCTGTCACGTGATCCTGGACTGCGTTGAGACCCCACAGCAGGCAGATTTGCCTCATCCATTAGCTGGAACAGTGCGCTTCTCACCGCAGGGTGGTAGCATCCTTCTTGCGGAGGTGCAGTGAGAACCTGCCCGCAAAGAGAGGCGTGTCTGGTGCGGGGACACGCCTGCAGTTTGTTGACAGAACTTTGTAAATTAAAAAAGGAAAGAATTATCACCCCTGTTCACAATGCAAACTACCGGATATGAAGCTAAACAAAATCCTGGCTCCTGGGATATGCAGGAAGACAGACTATCTCAGCAAGTCCGAGATTTTCCGGGGTGGATGAGGAATGCATGTTACTTTTAGTTTTATGAAAAATGGGTACTAGTTTAAAAAGGTGGTAATCACTGAGTAGATGAAAAATTCCTGCGGAATTTAGTGATAGAATTTGACTCTGTTTACTTTTTAAAGCACACACCTCACCAATGAATATGTTAATAAATCCACCTTTGAATCTTAACTTCATAGTCAGATTTTTCCACATCTAGCAAATGTATCCACAAGATAATGACAGTCATCTTACGATGTTCTCTGTTTAAAATGCGTTTTTAAAAAACTATCTTTTTTTAGCTAGTGAAAACCCCCAAACAGTCCTTTTTTTCTTTTTTTTAAGTGCCTGTAGAATCCAGAGTCTCTGGGGGCATATCAGCTTGAAGAATTTTACCCTCTTTAATTTATTTTCTAGGATTTGGTCTTGAATTCGTTCTCCCAGGTTTGACCCATTTTACGTTCCAATCAATTCACCATGAAACCTCATGCTTTAGTCATTTGATGTCTGAGTCTCATTCATTATAAACCTAGATAAAAGACCAACTGCCGAAGCTACATCTGGTGTGAAGTGATGGATTACATTTCTCACTTTGGAGGTATCCTTAACAGTTGGGCTAATTAAAGTTAAAATC